>JNDP01001347.1:0-26495 GCA_000696975.1 Apophysomyces trapeziformis B9324
ATCCTGTTTCTTATTTTAAAAGTATTAAGAAGATATTGCAAGAGCGAGGAAAATGGCCAACCGATGAAAAGATTCCCCGTATGCGCAAGTCTATAGTTCCCACCAATCAATGTTGCGCTGTGCACATTTTAGCGGCAGAAGTAGACTTTGCAGGGCAAAAATCAGCTCTGAGAGAGATTGTGGAAAAGAACAAGCAGATTTTCGAACTTTATCCTAAATAGCACTGCGAGTGCGACTTTATCGAACGGTACTGGGGTAAAGCGAAGATGACGGCTCGCATGCAGTGCTTCTATTCCTTCAAGTCTCTAGAAGAGCGTCTGCCGCAAATACTAGACAGTGTCCCCACGGCAATGATACGTCGGTTGTCAGAAAAAGCATGGAAATCTATATGCAGATCATCTAGATGGAAAGGGAGCAGAGCTGCTTTTGCAGAAATCGAAAAAGACATACAAATCTCAAAGAAGAGTTGGTAGACATGAATAACATCATAACCATATGTGTAATCGGAGATTAAATTAAAAATTGTTACAAAACCAAAAAATTGGCTATTAATACCACTTGCACCATAGGATAATGTTTATACTAAAATATCTGTTGGTCTATATTGACAGGACTGCAGTTGATGACTGTGCCCTTTAGTAAGTAATTTGTAATTGCTTTCTATAATGGAGAGTTTTTTTCCATAGCAGATCATAAAAGCTCGGCATTGTTCATTGTATTAAGGGAGTCAGTTAGCATTGCTTGCTTCTGTGTTATGCAAGTCCATAATTAAAGTCCATCTTCCCCTATTTAGACATAAGCAGGGTAGCAACTATCCATAGTAGCTGTGGATACGGCAAAGAACACACCCATCTACTACAATCAAAGTAATGAGGAGTTAAGATCGATTATTCTGTATAAAGATGTAAAAACAGGACAAAAATGACCATAAGAATCTCTAAAAATATCAATATCATGAGTCGCACAAACCATATCAATTCCGTTAAAAATTTCTATTGCATTGAAACTAACGGTGGCCGTGCTCTTAGTTCCCATAATGGTCGTGCTGGTCGTGCCGTAAGTTATTATACTTGGCATGTATATCAATCCAAACAAACAGATACCAAACCTGATTTTTACATAGGGACGCCGTCCCCCTCAATGGGTGCGGCGCCATAAGCGCCAACAGGAACAGCAGCAGCAGCAACAACAGGGACAACAGGGACAAGGGCAGCCAATGTCTGTGGACGAGGCTGCCCTAGAAGAGCTACGTTGAATAGCTGGGCGAAATAAATTTTTTACTTTGTTTCTTTTTTCTTTTTTCTTTGTTCATGTTCTCTTAATTTTTATAGGATACCTATTGTCTGCTAAAGTCTTCTGCAGCCTTCTTATCTCATATGGCTCAAAAGTTCGTCTGCACCACGCCCGGTAAAAGACTATCTTGGAATGTCTTTGAATAGAGTACATAAAAGTTGCATCATCTTCGGGGGCATCCGAACAAAGTTTACATAGTCTATATCATTTCCATTTTATTGTACAATGGAATTGCATGGAATGTTACATAAATATTACACGTGTGGATATAGTTATAACTCGGTCTACTGTTCCCATCAATAATACCTCAATGTCTATCTTAATTCAAAAATTATTTCATGCTCACAGAAAATGGCGGGAAAAGAACGAAAACGACATGTGAAGAAAAATAAGCAAGTGGGCGACATGCTTTTTATTGGCGTTTTTTCTGCTAGATAAACGGAATGATGGTTGAAAAGCCCATCCGGATCATATTCACTGCAGTAAAAGTGCAAGAATACACAAAGTACCCTTTATTGATCTTTTTGCAAGTAGGACATCCTGACAACTCGCAATGCATCTCAATTCTGATATTAAGAAGTCCATTTCCTTAGGGGATAGATTGTTAAGAACATTAGGTATGTCATTATTCCAGCTTACAGAGTCTAGAGGTGTCTTGCACAGGTTTGTGGATTACTTTCTTTTTCGAGCTAAGGATTCTATGAAAGAAAAAGTGAATGACATTGAGTTTCAACCTAACATTATTGAGTTTCTTGGGTTTATTCGGTGGTTCAAATGAGCGCAAAACTAATAAATGTGTCCGCCCGGGCTAGATCAACCTCATAAGATGTGCAAGCTATGAAAAACCTATTATGGGCTCAAATGAAAAAAGAGTTGAGGGGGTATGGAAAATATCGGAGAAGGGCGTGAGTATCAAAAAACACTTTTACAACGAAGAAGCGGGCGACAACAGGCTGGACAAGGACCTGATGCGACGGATAGCTTTTGAGGAGATGTCGATATGTATTTGGCATGTAGATTGAATGGACTGGTTGTATTAGAGGAAATAGATTCAACAGACTTGGCTTTTAGGGAAACTAGAGCCTACCATCTGGAGAAGGGAAGCGCTGTGTTGTTTGAGCCTACTGATTTCAGCGTTGGCAGCAGCGAGTTCTGCTTTTGACTGTTTAATGATGGGCATGGGGAGAGCTCAAGGATGTGGATGCACTTTTAAAATGAGGTAAAGCGGTATCTGAGCAGAAAAAGGACCGCATTGATTTTTTTTTTTCATTTGTTGCGACATTTAATTCCACTGGACTGCGACTTCAATTTTCGTAGTTTGTGAAATTATTTTTGGGAAATACTGTATAAAAGTAACTTCATTTTTTTTCGCTCTAGCCGTTAGCTCGTCTACTAAAAGCGTTTTCTCAAGCCAAGCTATGACCGAGATCCCATTTCTTAACAACATCCACTTCCAAACTGTCAGTTCTTTTTCCTTTTAGATGAAGGCTTATACCACTTGAATTTCACACGTGCACATGCTTGACATGGCAGTTTATTATGTATATAAGCTGTATCAGAATAAGCTAGGTCGATCTTTGACATCTCTTAGATCAAAACAGAAACAATTGCAGTCTTAATGTGCAGTTATGGACATGCTCTACAATGCTGGCACTTTTTATGAACGTCGAATAATACACACAGCTTTCCAATCTTATGTTTCCCATAATCATAAGCACATTTATTTTTAAATAGATATCGGAAAGTATAGTGGAGTACCATGTATTATAATCATACTAAGCAACAAGTTGTATTTTACCTTTTATCTAGTCTAACAAAACTATTGCCGTAACCCTGGCATGGAAATCAGAAAATATATACCATAGTCGATATGTTGCCCTTTGGAAGAGGGAACAGATTCAACCATCTTGCTGTTGCATCAACTGCTACATGAACAGAACACACAAATAAGTGCCGTCGTAGCAGAAATGTGCGATACAGAGAATACCTTTTGCATGATTAATGTATACACTAAGGTTCAGTCCTTGGATCTGCAGCAATCCTCATCTTCACTGATACGTGTTTAATCGGACAGCCGTCTGACCGATAGCTCTTGGAAACAAGTCATCAAGAGCCCTGCAGCCCCGTAACAAACAACAAACACCAGATCCCGATGCAGAAAGCCTCACGCGATATGGATTGCTCCCCCTTATGAACCTTTATAGCCAAGCAGCCGTCTTAATGCGGTTAGCAGTGGGCTTCCATGTTCAATTTCCGTTTCCAATGCCGACAGCCGTCTTGATCTGTTCCTTTCAGTCTATTTATGGTTCAATCGATGGACAGTCTTACCCCACAAAAGAAAACAAGTGGTGCAGTCCATTACCGAACCTTCATAGGGCGAAAGTCCAAACCAACGGATTTACATGCACGTAAGGAACTTACTTTTGAAGGGCATGCCCAACCCCAATCACGCCTTACCGCAGCCATGTACCAATTCAGATCACTGAAAGTAACAATGCGAATCGCACCGACTCAAGGACCGAACCATCACCTACATGTGTTTGTGTATATTTTTCATATTAGCTTGATTTGTTTTGCGGTTTGAATTAAAGGAACTTACTTCTAAAGGACAGGCCCAACTCCTAATCATGTCTTACCGCAGCCATGTACCAATTCAGATCACCCAAAGTAACAATGTAAATCGCACCGATCAAAGGACCAGACCTGCTACATGGGTTTAGGTACTTTTTTCTCAGATTTAACTGTTTACAGGTTGCATTTCAAACTTACCATGTCTCTAGACGGAAAGAAAAAATAAGAAGAACGAAGGAAGGCGACAATAGAAAAGTAACTGCGATTTTTCCTTCCTTTTCCTTTTTTCTGATCGCGTCACCGCGTTTTTAATCTCAGAGCACGTTTGATCGCATCATCGGAAGACAGAGAAGAGCAGTAAAAGACGTATTTATCGTATGTAAAGGGAAAGAATCGATAAAACAGTGTTCTATGAACTTTGTCCTGCGTGACTGCTCGGTTACCGTCCGTGCACCCGCCGAAAGTTAAAACTATAAGCGCCGACATACTTGTTTCGTTTCGTATTACCACAAAGCAAGGGGTAACACGTAATCTATCTATACGTAAGTTGCGTTCATTCGTTGACATCGCAAGTTGCTCCTTCGCTTCATTCGTCGATAGTGATGTTGTTACAGCTCAATATTGGAGCTATCTTTACTCTATCGTTGCTCACGACTGACCGAATTAGCGATGTTATGTTTAAAAGATCCCTGAATCAAACGGGATTAGCAACCGATACGATATGTTGTGGATATGTTACTTCGCTAAAACGTAACATTGCTTTATTTTTTTTTATGAAGTGGATCTATACTCACAATAAAAGATGTTTGGCACGACGTACATGGTTGGGTTATAGGATTCTCAGGGTTGGCCGTATTAGTTTGAAATGGTAAGATCATGATATAGCTACCTTGCAATGTTTATTCACCTTCTTGGACACCCAACGCTATGTTACAGCTATCTAAATACAATATGTTTGTCAAACGCAGTTTGGTAAGAAAAAAGAATGCGGAATCCGTTGTTTGACAAAGCTATGATTGGTCTCAATGCGAGATTAACGAAAACATGCGATTACAGGGATTATTCTATGAATGTATTGTATAAGTGGCCAAATCAAGACATAGAGAGAATTGAAAGTATTGTAAGCTCAATATAGTATTACCGCGCGCTAAAAAAAAACGTAATAAGCAACAGGTGCTACGATCCTTTATTTGATCCATTTTTTTTTTGTGTGCGTGTGTGTCAAAGAACGATATCAAAAAGCAAAGACAGCCAGTAATCTCCCCATATAAAAACGATTACTTTCTTTTCTCGATTTTTCTCCTTTGTTTCTTTCCTTTTTTTGTACCATGTTATTCTGCTTTTTTAATACCAAAAACATAAGCAATCGATGCATGTCTTCTAATCACTTTGTAATGCCAATAAAGCTAAAACGATGCATACAACAGTTTATAGTTGTCCCACCGGCAGTGGGTGGGGTGTGTGCGTTTCATTTTCCATGCCCTGAGCGGCAGTATGGTTCTGATGGAAGAACACGTTTATTATAAGTAAAGTTATCTTATGAAGTCCAATTGCTGCTTGTTACATACCCAGATCTTAGCAATGTGATAATCATTAACCCGTGTAGTAAGGGACGCATGTTATCAGATGATGGTTTCAAATGCGAGCTAAAGAAGAAAGCAATGGATATCATTCATAGCATTTAATACTGGAAATTACTGCGAGAATTCTGTCGAGCCACAACAAACAAAAAGTGACGTGGCTATGGAGAATCCTTTCGGGCAAACAATCAGTTTCGCAAACACTCTTCCTGCATGTAAGATCCAATGTTTTTGTTGGTACGGGCTACAATGCATTAATATTGTTGTATCGATGAAAGCGATGCGTATAGAGGAAAACCGTTGTTATATGTGTTTTGCATTTTCATTGCTTTTATGTGCGTTATTTGCGGGTACGATCAGAATATATATTCTGGGATCATCTAGTCAAGTTATTCAAATATGAATTGATTTGAACGATGATGATTTACGGAAAATCTAAACAGCAGGATAATGTCGGCGAGGACTATTTTGTATTTGGGTAAGTGAATGATTAGTTTAAGATCTGTACTATAATCTATGCATGCGTTCGTTGGATCCATTAATATAGCGATGAAAGACGTACTGGGCTTCCATATTTATTAGAAAAATTTAACGGCATATATATATATTGGACAATAACAGCGATTTAACAAGATACGTCTTGTAAAATAAAAACCAAACACGAAAAAAAAGGAAAAAGAAAAGAAGTGAATCAATACAATGGCTGTATTTAATCCAACAATTGTAGATTAAACAGAGGTGAGCACTTCAAACGTCTAATGGACCGGTGCCACTTAAAAATTACGTCTTTGAGAGAGTATAAAAGACTGGATTGTTCATTCTTCTTCCTCCTGCTCTTACATTTTCCATGCCATCTTGAAATTGTTAGATATCTATCAGTGACAATTTTACTATATGCTTACACCCGTCAAGTAAACATTACCATTTTAATTCGGCCTCATCGTTTCAATATTTTGTTTAATTGACAATCTACTGTTGTCCGATCGAAACTGATCCAGTATTTCGCAATTTCTTTGCTTATTTTCCTTTTCCCTTAAAAAAAATAGGAATAGCTTTTGGCGTATTACTGTTTTGTGATTAGATCGGCCTCATATACCGCTACATATGCAGCAGGTGAAATAATGGTTGATCTTAGTATTGCTCTAACATTAGACAAGCATTCAAATTACGTTTTGATTCTGTCCTGAGATTGAAACGGATTGTGAAACGGTCAGATCTAATAACTCCATCCAGCGCTTATGTGGTCTTATTTATCTATGATTTTATTTGCAAATGTCTCTTTTCCTTTATTTCTTTTGTTCGTTCCATTTTTACTTTTTATCATGACATGTTTATCTAGTAACAAAGTATGCCATGGATATTGTTCAATAATCGTTCCCCTATAATAGTGATGTTTACGAAAAAATCACATATAAAACATGACATTCTTATTCCAGCAAGCAACCATCGTTAACTAGATGCTTACAATAAGTTTTGAGGCTCTGCTTTTATTTGATATACAGATCAAATAAAAAAAAGGCGATAACCCAAGTATCGAAACGCGGATTGGTAGCCTAGTGTAGCAATAGTCCCTTTTTAAAAGCTCTCGGTATTAATTCGTACCAAATCTTTTTTGCTATGTTTGATTTTCTATGCTTTAGCGTTGGGTACCTTTGTTCAATCGATAAATGCTTAAAGCTTTTCTTCCGGTCGAAATTGCATGCCTACTTTGTAAATACATAATGTGGACATTGTAAATCCATATCATAACATAAAAATTAAACCAAACGATTAAAGCAAAAAAGCATTAAAGACTGTTAACGTTGCAAGGAAACACAAATACTCTGGAACGATGAAAACTGCAATCGTGTTATTTATCATGATATGCAGAAATTAATTGATGTTTTGTCAGCGTTGCTTGTCATCTATTGCTGGCATAAAGGGCTTGTTGCAGAGAGTCAATATCCCATCCTAGCAACGTCTATAGCAAAATAACACGAGCCATCAATCGGTCAGGCCATCAATTCATCCAACCATTCTCTCTAGTTTCGTAGCCCGGACAGGGAACAAAAGTTAATCAAAACCATGCACAATCCATTGAATCGTTTATTCAACTCAGTCTGATAGAAGGTCTGCAACAGAATGGAACATCTGTAGAGGAAATAAGCCCTCTTCGTTTGCTTCTATACGTCGTTGATGCTATCATATCCGTTTCTGTCAGTTATGGCATCAGAAGCTGGCAGGGCAATGGTACCCAGTTCCGGTTGTGCTCAATTGTATTGCCTTACATTCCACTTTAATAGTCCCTGCATGTAGTTATATTCTTTTTTTCTTCTATTGTATCTTAAATTTTGTCTGTTAGGCAATCACAGAAGATTGGATTGCCACCGAAGGAACGGTTGTTGTCTCGTCATGGATAATGCGCCCATCCATACACCAGTCAAGGTTAAGCAGTTGGTTGAAAAAAGAGGATACAAATGTCTCTATCTTCCTCTCTACTCTCCCTTTCTCAAACCAATAGAAGAGTTTTGGGCCAAAGTGAAGGCCGGAGTAAGAAAGGAACCCTTACGAGTTGACAATAACCTTCAAGAGCGTATTGTTCAAGCAGCGCGAAAAGTACAATGCTCAGACTATCAAGAATGGATCAGACACTCTGAGAGGCTTTTCGTTAGATGCAAAAGTAGAGAGCCACTTCTCTAAATAAATTCGTCTTGCTGTGGTTTGAAACAAACTATCTCAATGATTGTGAACATGCGACACGACTTTACGGAAAAAAGGGTAGTCTGACCGCAAAAACTTGAATCCTAGTCCGCAAATAAAAAAAGAAACGCGCAGACAAATAGGAAAAACACAGTAAACGGAGTAGCAAGTATCCAGTGTAGCTTGGATACGATAGATGAGTTTTTCGTCCGATGGCCGTCGATCCTGGCGACGGTCACTTGTTCACTGCACGTTATTGCCACGGAAGCCAAGAACAGGAGATACGACAATGTTCAACGTCAGAGCACTACACTTTAACAGGATCGGCGCTTAATAATTACGAGCTGGCAAAAAAAAAGGAGGCAGATGATATAAAACAGAGCGAGTCAAGTTTTCCAACGGGTAAAAGAGCCAGCAGAGACCAGTATGCTGAATATTTGCAGTATTTCTTTACGCACAATGGAACAATATTCAATTCCTACAATTCCACTCGAAGCATAACACGTTTTTATAACAACCAAGAATATCAACTAGCGAGAGACGAAATAGTAAATATGCTCATTAACGGAGGGAAAAAATATTGATCGTTGTCCGCGCAAGGACAGGAAAAAAAAATCGCGAAGGAAAGAAAAAGAAGCAGTTGCGTCTTCGTCCGCAGAAGGCAGCTAATCAAAATGGTGCTGTTGTAGAACTGCGTGGAAACTATGTGTCCCCTCTTGAATTACTTTATCCACTGACCTTATGATTGTATACCACTTACAATAGAAGGAGCGAACTGGAAAGGTTGAATGCAATATCTACGATCACAGATAGGAACGAACTTCTTGAAGGAAACAGAAAGTACAGATCGAGAACAATGGCAAGATGCCCCTGATCGCCTTTGGAGCCGGCATGTCTGGCCGGGCAGAGAGAAACGTATACAAAGGTTATCACTCAGATATTGTTAGGAAGCTATGGAGTGGTTTGAGACTAGGAGAAAAATAGTCCCTAGTTCTCATTGTCTCTGGGGATGAGTACCTCAGTTTTCAGGCAAGTGCGCATGTGCCATCTCTGTGATGCGTACCTGTAATACTGACCTATCTGCTATCAGATTTATAATACTTGTCATCAAAGGGATTGAAGAAAAATGAAGGGTCTACACAATATCAATAATATCACGCATCATAATATCATAGCCTATAAAAGCTGCGGCATACTGTGGGATTATGATGTGAACGCGCCGAAGAATCTTCATGAGATTGCTACATGTACATAATCTAATGACGGATAGACCATCTATATTTTCCCTGGAAGTTACGACCCAAGAGCAAAGAAACATCACCGCCATGAACGCGGGTCCTCCCTCCAGGGAGGTTTAGGGTATTACGGTAAGTGTATTAGGCAATGTCTCCAGTCAGGATAACTTAATAATGCTTACATTTTGTATATAGTAAAATTAGTAAGCCTTCTATCATAACTTCAACAAATGATATTCACCAATAGTCGTTGGCAAAGTCTTTATAACCTTTATCTTCGATTCTTCAAAAACTGTTTGAATAAACCAATAGCTGACGGTTCAAAATCCAGTGTAAGGTTTTAAGCGGCGCGTAAAAACCAATGAACCTCACTTGCAGTCACTAAACGGGCGTTCTTCGTCTTTAAGAACACGACGCATCATGAACAGCATCAGCACTGCCGGTCAGAAATTCTTCACTGCTTATCAAAAGGACACGCCAAGAAGCTTGAAGTTTATTGATGTTTACATGGCGTATATTCTTTTTTCTGGAATCTTTCAATTCGTTTACATGGTATTGGTCGGCACCTTCCCTTATAACGCTTTCCTTGCAGGTTTCATTTCCACGGTTGGTAGCTTTGTACTGGCAGGTAATAAGTACACAATATTGCCATGTATTGCTGAAAAAGCTGATTGCCTTTGCCATTAGCTAACCTTCGTATTCAAACAAATGCCCGGAATGCCGACAAGTTCAACACCATGTCACCTGAGCGGTAAGACAATTAGTTGAATCCCTTTTCTGCAGACTTATTCCCTTTATTTTACATCTAGTGCCTTTGCTGATTTTGTTACGTGTTCTTTACTATTGCATTTCTTTTGCGTGAATTATCTGGGATAATGCGTTTCGTACTTGCAATAATGGAAAATGAAGTTTCTGTTTGAACGACCTACCATGTGCGATACATTCTCAGTGTTTCATCTTGTTCGCTTTTCGATCTATGGCTAGTATAAAAGTATCAACCTTTCCTTTCTCTATTAAAGAAATACGATCTTGGCTACGCATCTTCATTGACTGGATGAACAGCTTTTACGACGTTGGGATGTTAATTCCGCCTTCATACTTTACCTGTGGCAGTTTCTGAGTTTTCTACTTATTCATTCCGCTCCGCTGTTACTTTGGAAAAGATCGATCAACTAGGATAATACATACTTATTCCTGATCAATGAATACCTGACTTCCCAAACATGCTTGAAATGCGAGACATTATGTATGGAGAATGAAAAAAAAAAGCCGCCTGCCCATAAGCAATCTACTGTAATCCATGCTGTGCCGATCTGCACGAACAAATCCTGTATGGCAATGAAGTTTAATCGGGGTTGTATAGCAGTGGCGAACATTGTGAAAATCTTTCCTTTAATGACGCGGAGCGGAGGCGCTCGGCGGCCAACGTTTAGACGCCTAAATACGTCAACACAATGCCAATGACCGGAAGACATTGTCATTTAGTCACAGGCCATTTACATAGGAACATAGATGCTCCTTGTTAACCTAAGAAGCTGTAAAAGTTTACAACAGTTACTGTGTGCTGAAGTCTTGCATTCAGTAGTACTAAGGGGAAAGTGGGAAGACTAACTATAATTCAGAGGGGCTTGAAATAAGATCCCATTGCGCACAATACTGAATTTAAGATGTCGTTATAGATCTTGCTTTAAACATATAATCGAGCAAGTCTGCACTGGCCGTGTCAGTAGCACCCTCTGAAATCCAAAGATTCCGACTGGGTTTATTGTCCTCTAATATGATAAACAGGATGTTAGTTTGAAAGGTGAAACTGCCAGAATGTAAAATACCTGAATTACATGTCTCCATTATTTCCGCTATCCTCATACAGTGAAGCCCACGCTATTTTATTGATAGATAGATCATATATTTCCAATTGCATAAGCTATGTTAATCATGAGTCAGGGTGCACACTTACTTTACGCAAAGTAGAGAACTGATTCCTTGACAGATGACTCTGAAATGGGCGTATTATGGTGCAAGTGGTCTTAAATAGCCAATTTTTTGGTTTTGTAACTATTTTTTAATTTAATCTCCGATTACATATATGGTTATGATGTTATGTCTTTTTCGATTTCTGCAAAAGCAGCTCTGCTCCCTTTCCATCTAGATGATCTGCATATAGATTTCCATGCTTTTTCTGACAACCGACGTATCATTGCCGTGGGGACACTGTCTAGTATTTGCGGCAGACGCTCTTCTAGAGACTTGAAGGAATAGAAGCACTGCATGCGAGCCGTCATCTTCGCTTTACCCCAGTACCGTTCGATAAAGTCGCACTCGCAGTGCTATTTAGGATAAAGTTCGAAAATCTGCTTGTTCTTTTCCACAATCTCTCTCAGAGCTGATTTTTGCCCTGCAAAGTCTACTTCTGCCGCTAAAATGTGCACAGCGCAACATTGATTGGTGGGAACTATAGACTTGCGCATACGGGGAATCTTTTCATCGGTTGGCCATTTTCCTCGCTCTTGCAATATCTTCTTAATACTTTTAAAATAAGAAACAGGATGTCTCTCTCCTTTCTTAGTGTAGTACTTATTGAAGTACATATCTTGTGGGGTCCATTCGCCGTTTTGATAATAGTAGAAACCAATTCTTTTAAACTTGTATTCCAGTTCGCAAGCTTTCTTTTCCTTCAAAGTCGTTCAGTAGGCTACTAGGGCATCGTTAGCATATGACTGATGATTCGAGCTTTGGTCAAAGCAGAAAACGTCTATCGCATTAGGATGTAACGCTTTGAATATTGGAATAGCTTTGTTTTTGAGCTGCGCAACAAGATGCTCACTTTTCCACCAACCCTCTCTATTGGAACCGCCTTTAGAACAGTATAAGGGTCTCCGTCGGCAGCCCATTTTCTTCATCAGTACATGGATCGAGCTTCATTGGCCCATGGCATGCGCACAGGAAATCGCTCACCATTATAGACCCACCCGGTCCCTTTTTCCGGATGACATTTTCATCCTCTTCCAGCCAAAGGACGTCTTTACCATTGTTAGAGTAAAAGGTCGATCCATCATGCGTTACTAGCACATGTTCGATTGCGTTTTCCTCCAGCTCTAATCGTTTTCCATATCGTTACCATCTTACACAATCATGTGCTTTTTGTTAAGACATCATTCTTTTAGCCCATTTGACTCGGTACTCTTGGACGTCTTCTCGTTCATGACCATCAAAGTATATATCTTTAGAGATTTTTCTGTACCTATATCCCCACTCGTTAAGGTATTTGAGGGTAGTCCATTCTGATATCGTTGCTGATACGCCAAGTCTTTCCGGGATAATGTTGTTTTCAAGCTCTGTCTTAAGAGCAGCAGCCGATCGTTTGACCCGGTCGATTGATCTTAAGAAAGTAAGGCATTCCTTCTTGATGTCTTCATCGCTTAGAAACGAGAGCCTTTTAGCGTGTTTCCCTTGTCTATGCCGCGGTAAATCGCCAAATCGCAAGTAATTCTTAGCCCATAAACGAATGACCTTGTTACGGTAATCAGATCGCTTGAGTCATCGGTCCTTAGCAACTTCTATGGATGACTCTAACTTTCTGCATCCCTGTAGCCGGTACTGGAAATACTTGTGTACACTGAGGATGCGTATAGCTTCATAGGCATTCAGTTTGCCAACTTCGCTCTGAGAGTTCATTAAGGATCAAGCTTTGAGATCAATTTCAGAAAAACAAAGACGGATTGCATTGAGCTCTTGCTCATTCTTGCTTATTGAAGTATTATCATTTGAGTCTATGTCTGTTGTATTATCCAGTTGTACATCTCCTGCAGACTCCTCCAGTTCGCTATTAACCTTAGCAAAATAGCTAGTTATTGACCTACAGTGCTTTGCAATTCGTTCTTTCTCCTGCAGTTCTATTCTTTTTCTATAATTATACATCCTAGAAGTTCCAGTTTTTCTGTTACGTAGGTAAGAATCTGCGTCTGCTTTCCATGCAATACGCAATCTTCCATAAACAGCTGCAAGGTGATCTTTGTTGAATACGAAAGTAGATAATAAGATAAAAAGACCAGTGATTAACCAGACTAAAAGGTATCGATCAATTTTATTTCTCTTGATGATTATTTATATTCAATGCGAATATCTTCCAACTGAGATCGTAAACCTTTTTATGAGGCTTATTCTTGATAATGCAAGATCAATTGATAGAGCGAATCAGATGTCCTTGATACAACAATAGTTTCCAAGGAACAATACAAGATCAGATCCATTGATTGTATGCACCTAAAACCCAGTTGCATGATAGTAATCAGTACATCTGTTAACCTTAGTTTAAATAGCTTAATTCATGATCCGCTTAGTTGCCTCAAAGTGACAAGTTGAAGTCGAATATCGACAGTTGTTGATTCATACAGGGTTAAGCATTAGTCCATTGGGTATGAATACAGCATTCTTCACTCAATCCTAGAAGTTCCCAGTCTTGAGGATCAGCGTCATCCATAGGCTGTTCTTGAACTGCGCTTTCCTCATCCTCTAAGGGGGTGGATTGTTGGTTTATTATATCCGTCCGTCTATTAGCAAATCGTGCATTGCTTGTCCTTAGTCTTTTGTATGCTGCAGCCGATTTTGCTTTTCTTTTAAGCATGGCAGGTTAGATATGATACTTCTTAACCGCCATATAGTCATGATCCTTTTATTGATCGACCGGTATTGACTCATTTTGATTCATATGACTTATTGTATAACAGTTGGACATTACACATTAATACTATATATGGTAAAAAAGGGATGCTGTACATCCCATATACCTGTAACAATTTTGGGCCCTCCACTGTAGACCCTCCGACTTTGATCTGCATCTACTTTATCCAGAGAAGAGTTATAGCAAAATATAAAACGTAACTTTTATTCTAGAGACATTTATCTACAAAAGTCTCGTTTTAGTTTTGGGGAAACTATTATTCCTACTGACTAGATGCGGCTCAAAGTTTGGTAAAATTTCTGACTATTTAAGACCACTTGCACCATACTTAAAGGCAAATGGGGCGGTCTTCTTTCTTGAGGGAACACATCGCGGTTAAAGAGAGCTAAAAGGATCGGGAAAAGAAGGGACGACTTTTACGCCACTCATGATTGATAAAGAGCACTTTCATTTGCCGTATCTGAAACCAAAAAAAAAAAGAAAAGATAACAGATCGTTCTGATGTCCCCCATTTTTGTGAGACTAATGATACAATCTTTTTGTACCTTTGTTGGCTACACAGCACTCCAATAGTTCCTCACCCGACCTTCACCCCTCCACACTCCACCTGGCTCGCCCGCATGCGCCTATTGCTCGCTGCTTCCTCCATGTTTGTCCTCGAAAATATAGATGACTCCTACCGGAACTCTGACTGCAATCGATATGGCTATTTCCCTCTTATTTTTCTTACTGAATTCATATCCAATATCAGATCCTACTTTATAGCATAGGTTTTACCATAGCTTTTAATTGTTCAACAAAATAATGTCCAACAGGAACTCCTCTTGGAAAAATTTTGTCTACCGTTAGTAGATTTTCCTCTTGCTACGAAAAACCCAATGCATTTTAAATTTCTTTGAGTTAAAGAAAAAACAGATTTAAACAATTTTCTTCCGGTTTGTATGCTAAAGTAACTTAGCGTACTAAGTTAACCCTTCGTATTGAAGAGTAAATAGCTCTTGTTTCTGGGATTTGCGTCATTTCACAGTGTCTCTGGCATAGGCTTTCAGGTTTCTGGTCTTACCCTTTGTTCAATCTTTCTGGACTTTTCCTTTATTGCACGCTTCAAGTACCGCTTTCGAATCTGCAATTGCCGTTTCTTTTCATTATACTCTGTTTGTCGTTGCGTCGGAAGATATCTCGTCCCTCGCAAGTTTCGTATGTTTTCATCCTGGATTTGCACCTATACTGCAATATTAACCGGTAGACATAGAATTTTGATCAACCTACTTTGAATTCCAAGTTACGTTCGATATAAATGAGCTTTTCAAGTAACTCTTCTATTTTATCTAAATGGGCTTGTGTTTGAGGGTAGAGCTCGTTATTGATAGTCTCTTGCACCAATTCAAATTCGGACTCTGGGAATATCTCATGAGTCTGTCCTGAAACATTAGTCAAAGGGGGTTAAATAAGTAGACATTACCCGTTCAGACGTAGTAATTTTTCGTAACCGACTCAGGTCGCTTGTAGCATAGCGTAATGCGTTTGTGGTAGTTGACAGCTGTGGGACAGAATCAGTTGGTGCTCAAAGACACACTACTTTAACAATACAGTTTCCAATGTGGAGCTTAATGTAAATACGCATCCTTGGAGACTCTCCTCTAAATTATGGGGCTTCTCCCATTCCTCATTGCTTTCAATTCTTCGTTTTTGAGCTGGTTTCAACATTGTAATAGTACAGTGTTTTCCCTATTTGTTTGCGCGTTTCTATTTTTCATTTGCGGACTGGGATTTAAGTTTTTGCGGAATAAAAGAAATAATTTTGCTTGATTGGATGAAACATTTGCGGTTCCGAAGTTGCTGCATGTTGTCCAAAGATAGATACTTTTCTTGCTCCCGTTTTGCCCCTAAAAAGGATGTTCCTAGCTATAGCTTAAAGTAGAAACGTAAATTTGTCAATGCCTTGCTATGATCCAATTGGAAAGAAGAAAGCTTGTGTTTTATTCGGCTTCCTCTGAAAAGTCATAACGTCTTCATTCATTTTTAGTATTAGCCTTCTTGACCCTTTCGTGCATATGCATGCGATTTCGATTCTCTGTTACATAA
Source organism: Apophysomyces trapeziformis B9324 (assembly GCA_000696975.1). Classification (NCBI taxonomy): domain Eukaryota; kingdom Fungi; phylum Mucoromycota; class Mucoromycetes; order Mucorales; family Mucoraceae; genus Apophysomyces; species Apophysomyces trapeziformis. Next base: position 16,125 of record JNDP01001347.1, read on the forward strand.
TGTTGACTGTGCAACTTAGGAAACGGTTCCATATACTTTAGAGTAATAAAGTTGTACACTTGTTGTCTCAAGCTGCATCTTATTAAGCAATCGGCAACGTTTGCTACGTTTACCTCAAAAAGAAATACTTCGTACCTAGCCCTAGGTTTCAAGGAAACGGATCGACTTTCCAATGTCATATGAATAACGGTACATGTATCTTGCGCCAGATAATGTTCTCATGGCTTCATGAATTGATTTACGCTACTAATCGTGATGACCTTAGGTTTGATCTTTCAGAGCCATGACTTCGACAACGTACGAACAACTGCTAGTCAACTAGACGAATCCATATTTAGTAGCAGTCATTGTTCGAACGACATCGAATGACCAACTATTTCCCTATCCGCACGACTACCCCAACATTAACGTGTCATGTTATGACGCGTTCCTTCATTGATAAGACGGCCTGTTGTCCCTTTTTATCCTTTCTTTTGGCTTTATCTTTTACTGCAGTTTCGATTAAGTGATCTATTGATACCTTTGTCAATCCGATATGTGACAAAAGTACCTGGTAAGTCAAAGCGCACAGACATGAAAAGGTTATCTAACCGCATGATTCCAGTATGCTAGACCAATCTTCCATGTATGAAATCAGAAGAGTACAGAATGACATGCTGGACTCTCAACAGAGGGGTAATTTCCTACTGCTACAACAATTATCTTTTATTAACACTATTTCTTCCAGAAAATGCACACAATTATGAACAAAAAGTATGTACAAGGCATCTTTTAAGAAAAGCATTGGGCGAAATAAGGTACGACAAGATGGAATGTTGTTATTATTATGCAGCCATCTAATCTCCGGACACAATAGCTCTTGGACAACATATTACAAATGCCTCTCATTGTACACTCTGTTCTGGTCAATTGCAGCAAGTATCCGTCTCTGACAGCAAGGACAACATACACTTCCGTACATTCAAGACAACCTGAAACATTGGGTGATTTCGGACAGATGAAATCCAACAAAGTGGTTAAGACAACAACAAACCAGACAAAATGCTATAATGATTCCTAACTTTGATTCTTCTGTAGTCTAACGGCGCAGGCAAGCAAAACATTCTCTATTGGGTGGGTGGTTGGGCTTTCCGTGCCGGAGGTCACATTCCCGGACGTTTTTTTTCATGCCCACGCCCATCATGGATTTGGTGCGGCGTGGGCGCCCAGCCGGTTGCTGGGGATACCCTTCGGGAGTAAGTAGAAGACGTCAACCATACCACTCCCGTTTACTAACCATTATCCATCGTTCTGTGGATCCAGAGATTGTGTCCATCTTTCCTTATTTATTCGAGAGATAAATAAAATCCTATGGTGCTAAAGGAATAACTCTATCATCTTTTCTCTCGAGAGACTCGCTCTGGTGCTCAACCGCCGGGTTACATTATGACAGATGGACATTCTACCTCTTTTCCTTCAACTCAACCTATCACGACTGACCCTCCAGAATGGGCAGCTGCGCTTCTGGAACGGGCGGGCGCGCTGGAATCTCGTCCTTATCCAGGACCAGCTACGGCAGGCCCTGCTATGGAGGATCGTTTCATCACTGAGCGGTCTCCTGAAACCGACTTGCAGCCTTATCCTGCGTTCGAACAAGCTCTTCCTGGTTTAAACAAGGACTTTTTTTCTTCGTAACCCTTTGCCTGAAGTGGAGCGGCGACGTTTTCTTTCGAACTGCCCTAGAAACGTTGCCCGGGAATATCACCCGCCTACACTCAACGATGTTAATATCAGCCCGGCAGCAAAACGTATGGATCACCAACTTTCTGAGATCCAGTTTCGGCTCTCTGGACTCACTCGCCCACTGGACTACTTCTATCGGCTGCCACGGGAAACACAAACAAACTTTACGGCTTTGGCGCTCGGTGGCGAACACTCGTCAAGTTCAGCTCTGGATTCACAATTTCTGGATCCACAGAACGATGGATAATGTGTTCTTCTAGTGGAGGCCGTAGGCCGACCACTTAACACCATTATCCGAGGATGGTGGATCCAGAGATTGCCCCTCCCCCCTCTCCCCCTTTCTTTCTTTCTTCGCTCGCTTTCTCGTTTCTCAGATGATAGAGTTATTCCTTTAGCACCGTAGGATTTATTTATCTTTCGAATAAATAAGGAAAAATGGTAACACAATCTCTGGATCCACTATCTTGGTTCTTTCATCGACGCAAAATTTGTTTCAAAGTAGCGCAAAATATAATTCAATAAACAGTATTAAACTTTGACTAGTCCTTCTACACTCGCTTCGCTCGTTCCGTTACAGGCGCGTGCGGCTGCAGGAAATGAATTTGTGGCGACTTCTAGCATATGTTTACGGTAACATAACATATTGCTAAAAATGAAGCCCTCATTTTATGTAACATAGCTTCTGGACCTTGATCTTAAATTTAAAAAAATACAGGGTGAATGACAAAGTTAGCAATAGAATATGGAAAAACAGAGATAAATCGACATTGTTCACTGAAGGTACATGCTTACAGGAACAAAGCAATAGTTCTCCATAAGGATTCTATCATTGACCAATTTCGTCATATATAAAACGGGTGGAGGTCAATCAGACAATATATTCAACTACTCATTGCACTTTGGAAAGCATTTGACCCTTCGCACTATTGCTGAAGTTTCTACACAAATGCGTATTTAGTTGTCCTTCTTAATACTCCTCTACCTACTTATTGCAGCTCAACTCTCTTGACCCACACATCAAGATTGCACCCACATACCAAATGCTACAGAGAGCAACTCGACCCTTTGGGCCTTCTTGGAAAGCGTCAGACAATATCTCTAACAAATCTATTCCTCTACTTCATTGCCGGACGTATTCTTTTCTCCTAACTGAAGACTTCTATATATCAACTGAAGACTACTACGGTCGAACCAGCTTGCACGAAACTAGTTGTAGTACCGACAAAGCATGTTTGCGCGCAAAAATTACTCGAAAATACAGTATACTTATAGAGAGATAGAGAGATAGAGAGATAGAGAGATAGAGAGAAGAGAAGATAGAGAAGATAGAGAGATAGACTTTAAATATGGGTTTAAATAACACTGAGTCAAGCAATCCTAACTCAGTTGCATTATACCAATGAACGATGCCGAGCTTCTATAATCCGCTGCATCGGTAGTCAGAGTACCTCTCATATCAGCGAGAGTAGCTTTCGAAGTACAGCCTGTATTGACCGCTGGTTTTGTTTTGAGGTCTCTTCATCATCATACTGTACGTATCAGCTTTTCTCTTTCGACTCTTATTATCGCTTTGCTCAGTTATTTGTCCTTCGTTTGAAATATGCATATCACCATTACTATCCCTATCCTCGTCATCCGATCCTTCCATGATCACTGCCAATGCTTCATGCTGTGGCAGTTGTGACAAAAGGAGTTCTAAACGCGAGTTCTCACCGGACTTAACCTGTTTCTGCTAGGATTGCTTCAAGAAGAAACCGTTAATTATGTCTCCAGTTGCTATAATATTTCTCATACTTTTTCGGTCTTTGTTCCTTTGTTTAAAAGATTATTTCAATCGGCCTTCAGATATCAATATGTTACGCTCTAGTTTCTTCTTTTTGTTGATATCCTTCTCGCTTTGAAGCTTATTGCGAAGTTTTGAAATTTTATGCTTCCCCCTCCGGACAACGTCGCGCAGATTCTTCTTTTCACGTGTGCACTTTTTTGTTCGCGACTGATATACATCAACACGTGTTAATTAGCGCACGACGAACTGCTTTTTCAAACATTCAGCCAGTATCTGTTTCTTTCGCTCTTCCTCGGCTTTCTTTGCAACCATATTCACACATTTCTGTTCCCTTCTCGGTGACAGATGGAGCTGGGGAAGTATTCTCAGTACGTGATTAAGCAGGCTAGTAAAGAGGTTGCCTGACCACATGTTCCTGAAGTTGGTTCCGTATTGAGACACTATCTCTCTCGAAGCAGCGAATGGGAGCCTTTTTCTAGACTCATCTTGTCTGTTTGTCTCTAAGCTTAGAGCTGCCCAGGAAGGGTGAGATTCCTTTGTTGTTTCTCTGAGACCATTGCTGGAAAAATGTACAGAATGCAAACATTGTATATGGGCTTGGCTAAACAAAGTAGGGTCATCTGTACTTGGTGGCAAATTGTAGAAGCAACTGGATTCGTCCAGTACTTCCTTATTCCTGATAAGAGGAAGTATGCTAGTAGCTTTAAGCTTGTCGGACCTCTTCTCTTGAGTCACAAAGAAGTAAGCTAGTGACAACATGACAAGAGTATAAGCAGGACCTGATCCTGCTTCGACTGTTACCTTCACCACTTCCTACTGCCAATTTCAGCATTGTTTGAAGAACGATTGCAGATAGATCTGCCCTCAGGTCCATCGCCCGAATGGAAGTGCTGTTTAGTTTACTGATTATCTGTCTCTTTCAAAATTCTTCCCTCTTGATATCTATGTTCAGGATAGATCCCAATCGACGTTGAACAGGTACGGATCTGCTTGGGGGGTTTTTTTGCAATGACAGCACTTGGTTGTGGCTGTACGGAACGACCGCTCAGATAATCCTCATAAGCGTTTTGACGGCAGGTTTGACACTGGTATTTAACGAACTCTTTCCAGAAGTCCACAAACCGGAACTGTTCTTTAAACTTGTTGCCAAATGAATTTCGTTTCAGACTCCATTTGTCTTCTATGTTCTGCAAAGTTCCCCCGGGAACTCTTTTATTTGCCAACAGATGGTTAAGTAAATCATTTAGTTTTTCATCTGGCTTGTCCAAAAATTGTGGATCGTCATCAGCCGCTTCCCGATCGTGTGCCTGTTGCAGGTCGCGGATACTTGAGATTACAAAGTCAAAGAATTCAGCTGCCAGTGCATTTTGCATCCTCAACACTGTTCAAGGGAATGTGGTCAGAAGCTTGAGGCATATCATCATACTGAAGGCGACGCTTTTTCGGACGGGTCATTTTGCAAAGAAGAAAGGGTTAAAGAGCAAGGAATATTCTCACGCTTCTATAAATGATTTGAGAGCAGAGTACAATCATCTATCACACCTCATTGATTTATCACATTTTGACGCATCACATAATGATTATCACTTAAACATTACTTGTAGCAAAGTCACCTAGCTTTTGACATTTTGCATACGAAAAATTGTGTTATGATACGGCGATATTATTCGTTATTTTAACCAAAGCCGGCAGCACCAGCAGGGGCGATAACGATAAATCCCTGACAATCCTTTCAAACGTTCGACGAGAAACTTGATGACTACGCTCGCCTCGAAGATGGATGATTTAACGCAATGTGCGTGCGATGCGGCCTTTAGTCCTCTAACGATTGTATTCGAGAGTGAGCAGTAATAAAATCTGCTTTGGCAATTGTATTACATGATGTTTTCAGGGTCAATATCCAATGAGTACACCAAACCTCTTCCCTTTTTATACTTTTTTAAACTTCTTGTTATTGACACAGACCAGAAACAATCTAAAAGCACAATCCCAATGATATTCCAGGTTAGTTTAATTAGAATTGTATTAAGTCTAGCTAATGTAGTCCACTCCCTATGAAGCCTGGCATATAGAACAGAGCCGAGAAATACGTTCCAGGTGCGGTAGACGAAGTCATAAGATTGCATGGTTGAGAAATTATATCCTTCAACTCGTCGGTGATCTCGTTCACAGCATTCACGCTTGGTAGAGATACGAAACCTACAGATTGTGTTGGCCACATTGGGGTAGCGCAGTGATAACTTCAAAAAGATAATCTTCTCTGATAGCTCGACGTACACCACAAGAAAGCTCCTATGACATGTCATGAGTAACACGTAATAACTGCTCATGCTAATAAGCATCCGTACCAGGATTATCTGCTCCAATTTATAAAAGTAATAATTTACGATACGGTTATAAAGATTTTGGTGATGTGGTTGGAATATGCGGTTGCAAGAGTGACACATACCCCTGATAAGGCGTCACTATAACCTGTGAAGCCTCCAAGGGGATAGACAATATCCGGGCGTTCTGTCTTAAAGATGGGCCAGTACTCTCGTACATTTGAGGGAAAGTTAGTAACTTTGTTGGAAACCTCTTTTCCACGAAGTAACTGACAGACACTGTATGCCCGTGTTTGACGTTCTGAGTGCTCCACAATAAACGCATTAACGAAAAGCTGACTGCGGAACCACAACTTCTTGGATAAACCCACCAAGTCGAACAACGTCAGTGTGAAATCGGTCTTGATATTCTTCGCGCACAATAGAATTGAAGGGAATAATTCCTGTATAAGATTCGATATTAAGCTTTAAAATGCCTTGGATTTTCTCATCGATAGTGAACTATATAGGTCGGGCAACTGCGGGTTCTGGAAGTAGCATGTCCCTGCTGACTACATGAACTGCACGGTCCGGACGATGACTAGCTTTTATTGCTCTAATATTTTATAGTTCATTCCCGTATTTTTCTCTCTTGATTTCTAGCTCCTCTTGCTAAGTGTTCCGTTTGGTTGCAAATCTCAACATCAGTCAAAAACCTTAACAAGAGTGTATGTGTGTGCAGCACTTCGCGAGAAAAGCTGATCGCTGTTTTTTTCTACCGTTTACTCTTATGGTCAAGCTTTCCGCAATCACGACGAACGGCTGTAGAGCGTAAGACAAATAGAAAGTTCAAGATGTATGTCTATCAATATACCTGGTCTCCCTGACCTTCCTCCTCTTATCCTTGATGCTTCCGAATAGCCTTCTCTCATGATACAAAAAGCATTAGTCAGTAAATAGGGTATCCAAGCCATTGTAATAAGGCAGAAATTAACCAGAAACGATCTATTCTGAAAGACTTGTCAAAGTTTTCAGAAGATGGTATGTGCAGAAGAAAGAAAACGAGCCCACTTTGTTCACTGCACAGGATCGGAACCAAAGTTTCCATTCTTAGGCAAAGATCAAGTGTTTCCCTTATTGACGCTTAACATCCGTTTAGTGCCTCATTGGGGAAGGCTTTAGCAATCCACAGTCTCCATTACCACATTTATTCTAGACTTATAAGTAAACCAAAGATATCACATAGCCTTGTCGACTCTTCTATCTCCCGGACATTACACTTAAAGCTAAGGGTGGCAAGCTATTATGACGCCCGCAAAAACATTGAAGGAACAGACGAATGTTTGTTGCTTGGATCAACCGCGTCATAGTATGTTTCCTCTGTGAGAATATGCGGTAATAGAGATAGCGTATCGGCTGAGCCAAATGTAGCCTTCTGATCATAGTATAAGGTAATAGCCGCCTCAATTGCGTAGAGATCGTACCATCAAGTACCATCAACATTTCTTTAAGAAACATGACCAAATTAGTTCGATTTAAGGGGTTTCGGTCTTGCGGCTATTGTGTAAACGTAATATTCATCGAGAGGCATCCCTGAAACAGAAAACCAAAGTCATTAATAGAAAAGCCAGAGATGGCTTATAGAATAACGACAAAGCACAGATAAGACAAGAAACGTTTGCACCTATGGGAGCATGTAAAGACATATTTGATAAAGATAACAACAATTTTATCTAAATAAATGCAAAATTCTACTTTGAATCGATGAAATAGGAATAACATCAATTAAGTATGCAGGCACTGTTTTGCAATCTTGACTCTGTCCTTTGATTGCCCCATAACGCATGTTCAACGAATGTTTATCATCTTTGTAAATACATATAGTGAAACAAATTTGCAATGTTCAAAAGAGCCTTCAAGGCTGTATCTTATGGTTTCCCTTTCATGTAGAGGCAATACGAAAGTAAAACTGGTAACTGTAATCCAGTCTTAATTTTGTCCATCCAAATTAGAGACTTTTCTCGCTTAAATTGAAAAAGAGACAACAGTAAAGGAAGACAATCTACGTTGAGCAAAATTTGTACCGTCGCTTATATGCAAGACATTAGAATAGGACGGATCGAGGGTATCAACTTGGCAAATCATGCTTTGGGCCGTGTCAAGCAAGAAGTGTGACGAGCAAGTCACGTATATCTCATCCATAATATTTTTTCATTCATAGTCTATTTGAAGGCAAAAGAGTGCTCCAAGTTAAACAATAGAAAATGTATTTAATTAATTAAGTAGGAGCAGATTTGAACGAAACCAACTTTATCAAAGAATACCAATAGTAGGACTAGGGGATGGCTGAGATGATGCTAACCAGATTGAGGTCTGCAGTTGGGTGAAGGGAAAGTGGGTTGGAAAGGAACAGAATTTTTCAGAGAGCCTCTTGAATGAGTAATACAGCGGATAGCTTGATGTTTCCAGTATCCGGGTGCCAAAATGTCCATTTAAACGGGCAGTTAATAAGCAAATGCCGATCAGTCTCTGCCTTTCATCTGGCAGAGAGGACAAAGAAGAGAGGAGAAAATGCCTTGTATCTATCGATGGAGACGGGTACGAGCATAGTATAAAATAGATAAAGGTCAAAAGAGAGGAGCTCGGATGATTTTACCTGAAGACAGTATGATCTAGTAAAGGCAGAGTAATCTGCTACCTCAAGCAGTAATCCCATGCATATACTAGGGGCAACCATAAATGTGCTTTATTTCCAAAATTAAAGTTGCATCTAGCAAATTCGCTTGGCACATTTTGGAAACTGGGTTTGACGTTAAGAAATCACATTAATTAATTGTCATGTTATAAGAATTCGAATTGAACCCAATTTTACATACCTGTTCAAAAGACTGAGGATGCCATACCCATCTCTCTGCCAAGTGAATGCGAGATGCATATATAAATTTCATTTATTGCGACATATAATTTTCTAAATTTGCATCTGGGCGATTTCGCTATCATTCCGTTTTTCAGAGATATCTTCCATTCGGTTAAAATCTTGCAGGAGTTTTCTTAGTTTGGCTTTCAGAAAGTTTAAGCTCTGGCCAGCACATCCTTATCTTCTTTTGCAGTATTTTTTTCTCGCTGCCTCGAGATTTCCTCGCCAATACTTTCGTCATCTGAAGTCTCCTCTTCAAAATTCTCCAATATGTCATCAATTTCTTCTGCCAATAAACCCAAGGCAAAGAGATCCCTATTTTTATTTCCAGTTCATCCGGGGCAGTTTGGGCTTGGTTGTCGTGGACTTCGTTTGGTGAATCGAACACTGGCTGAGCATTTTGCAATCGCTGAAGGCGAATGCTTATTCCGTTGATATTCCCCTAATACCTGTCAATTTCTGACAAAGGTGCATCTCGCCTTCCGCTGTAGACATCTGCCCTCTTCTAGCGCCGATCGAGACGGTTGTAATTTTTTTTTTTTTTTGCAACTACGCTGTTGGCTTTCTCAAGCGTACTTTCCACAAGTTTCCCATTCATGATGGCTATGGGGCGCTTCTGGTCGATTTTTCTTTAGTAATTCTCAATTTCGGATTGCATGGTGTTTGACATCTCCGCCAGGTGCTAATTCTAGCCGAAGTAGTATATGAAGTAGATACTCCAGGGATTTATACCATAACTCTCCATTGCACACGTTCGGGACATTGGCTGCCCATTGCCAGACATAAGCATTCATCAATTGGCCTTTGTCTAGCGGTACTCAATTTGGGCTTTCAACCCTTTATTTTTTGTACTAATGGTAACGTTTATTCGATGTTCACTTATGATGTGTACATATCTGTTCTCTTTCTACGAAGGAGGAATGATATATGTTCTGAGCGGCGTTAAGTGATCAAGGCTGCGAAAGGAAAACGTGCTTCCAATGGTACGCCCACATAACGCTGATGACTTTTCCAATCCAAATGAGTACTTCAGCCTTGCGAGACTCTGGGCAAGTTATAAGAGACCATATTTCTGATACAGGAGGGGGATTGCCAGGGAGTTACCATGTTACTTGCCAAAGCTGTGTTTTCTCCGCGCATGTAAGCAATAAATGCATTTCATCTTCTACCATCTCAGAACAAAGACTGTAATTGGGGGAAGGAAACCGGGAAGTGCAAAGGCGATGTAGAAGTGCTTTAGTCGGGAGAAACCCCTGTAAGAGACGCCACCATGGAGTGCATGCGCGATGAGGCATGGAAAGAGACCAAAAGATTTTCCAGCTTGTAGTGGGTATCCGCCATCCTAATGGAATCGCCAATGGTGGTCGAAGAGAGCTTATATACCATGACTACTGTGGATGCATGTAGGTGCGAAATTGGCCTGGTGAAGCTATTGCGATAGGGGTATCTGCTTTCTTTTTCAGTGTGGGAAAAACCCTATGATCAAAATCTTCTGGAACAGTGTCTGGTAATTTAGGTAAGAACGAAACAATAGAGCATAAGTGATATAGATTAGGGATATCCCGGGTCAAGCGTGCAAAAGGGTCAGCATTTTTTAAGATCAATCTGATGGATGATGCGCCAGTGTAGTATTGAATTAGATC
>JNDP01001348.1:0-125253 GCA_000696975.1 Apophysomyces trapeziformis B9324
CGGGGCCCTTTTTTTTTTTTTTTTTTTTTTTTTTTTGGTTAGGTTCGCCCACAGATTTTGCATTGTGCACCTCTCTGTCTTCTTTCTCTCTTTCTCTCTTTCTTTCTTTTGTTGTTGTTATACCTTTTTTTTTACTTATAATTTGCTTATTTCTTTAATCCTTCTTTTTTCTTCTCTCTCTTCCATGCGTTCAGAAAGCCATTGTTCATTGAAACACAAGCTGTTTCGTTATTTTCGAAGGTTCCCGTCCAGATCGTCATTATCAATGAACGATCATGCTTCGTCATTACCAATGAACGATCATGCTTCGTCATCGACATGGCCCATGGCAAACGAAAAACAAGCATCAGCACCTTCTCTCAAAGAACAACGGAATACGTTGTCGACTTTTCTTAACAGACCCGCACGGACTGTGGTTCGCATCGACGAAGGCTTCCATCAATCGCATAAGTCATTGTCGCCCTGCCCAATATCATTGGTCGAAAGTGGGCACAAGATTGGTAAATGATCGTCTTTATAAGTAAACCAAAGAAAAAAAACATACACAACCAAGTTTGTCTTTATCTTTATCCTCACCCCTTCGTTTTTTTTTCTTCTTTTGGCCTCCTTTTTCTTATGTTTTCTTTCTGTTGGATCTACATCCGTCGGGCATAATAACAACAAGACTTCTTGTCCGAATTGCCTTTGGAACTGGCCATGTTGGTCTTGTCATTCTGTGATTCAGAAACATTATGGGTCATATTCACCGTATCACGGACATGGCATCGGCTAAGTCGGGATGACTTACTGTGGCGAGAGAAATATGTTCAGCATTGGCGACCGCCCCGACTAGAAAAAGGCATTGATTACAGGTCACTCTACCAACGACGGGCACTGCTTGACCAGCGCTGGCACAAAGGAAAGAACACCACACGCTGTGTGGCGGCTCATTCCGACAGCATCTACTGTGTCCAATTCGATGCTCACAAGATCATCACCGGAAGTCGTGACCGAACCATTAAGTTTTGGGATATGCAAGGCCAATGTATTCGTACCTTATTCGGTCACTATGCCTCCGTCCTCTGTTTACAGTACGACGACACAATCATGGTTTCGGGATCATCCGATCATACTATTTTGGTTTGGAGCATGAAATCTTACGAAATCATTCGGCGGATCCGCGGCCATGCCATGGGCGTACTCGACGTCTGCTTCGACAAAACATATATCGCTAGCTGTTCTAAAGACGCTACCATCCGGTTATGGGATCGTCAGGACGGCTCTCTTATCCGCACCTTGCAGGGCCATCGCGGTCCGGTCAACGCGATCCAATTCAAAGACAAACGGCTTGTCTCTGCCTCGGGCGATGCAGTCATTAAACTATGGGATATGGAAACAGGTCAATGTATCCGAGACTTCACTGGTCACGCTCGAGGTCTAGCGTGTATCCGATTTGATGGGCAACGGATCGTGAGCGGCAGCAATGACAATAAAATCAAAGTTTGGGATGTCGGTAAGTTGCTTACGAATTTCTTTTTTTTTTTTGCTTTGCGTTCTTGCGAAATCACATAAAGAAAAGATCACATATCATGTCCGCTTTTTTTTTGTTCTTACATGAAATCAGAGACGGGTCAGTGCACTCTTACATGCGAAGGTAATGCAGAAACAGAAATCAAAAAGGAAGAAAAAAATTAGACGTAAATGGTTTGCTTATTCAAATATTTGTGATCTATTGTTCAAGGTCACACGGGACTTGTGCGAGCGCTGCATTTCGACCAAGAAAAAATCGTCAGCGGTGGTTATGATCAAAGCATTCGCGTCTGGGATATCAAAACCGGTGTTTGTCTTTTGAATTATCAATGCTGTCATTCAAGCTGGGTCTTTGATGTCATGTTTAACGAAACCAAGATCGTTAGGTAAATAGATTTCTTTCCTTTTTTATTCTCCTTTCTAGCTGTAGCAACCACCATATTTAACCTTGGCCGTTCTCTTTTCTTTTTCCTGCAAATCAGTACAAGTCAAGATCAAAAGATAGTGATTATGGACTTTGCCGATGGTATTGACACCAAACACATCCTCTAAAGATCAGAAAAACAAAAACTTTCTCTGTTGTAAAGGCTCTGGTAGCGAGCAAAGGAAAAAAAAAACCTCACATATTCTGTGGAATGCGCACATCTCTTTCCGTGTACAAACCAAAGGCGGGTTTGGAAGTCGCCTAATAAGATAGATAGCGAATAAAAAGATGAAAAGCCATCTTTTGTTCTTTTTTTTCTTTGTTTCTTAGCAAAACAAACAAGCAAGCAAGCAAGTAACAAGCAAGGTTTCATTTTACTCGATATGGCCAAGTACGCTACTTTGATCGTCCTTCTTATTGTGTCTCTCTATGCTGGTGTTCAGGCATGCAATTGCGGCTGTTCCTCGTGCGGTGGTCATATCCATGACGGCCCTGAAATGGAAGATATCTGAAACAAAGCAATATAGAAGACCATTGTAAATAAAAATAACACGTCTTTCTTTTTTTTTTTTTTTTGTTTGAACCCTTTTATGGGCAAAAGAAAGCAATGCGCTTGGAACACGTGGGTAGAGGGTGGATAGCGTCGTCTTATTGCTTTTGAATGCCTGCATCTTTCGAAAAAGGTGTTGCAGGACGAAAACCGACTTGTGTCTCCATGGACACGGTTTTGCGTAGGCTCAGTGCGGAAAATAAAAATGATCTATCGGCTCTATATTTGTTCACGTCTTGAGGCTCTTGGTGATAGTCGCACTCAGCTTTCCTAAAATATCCGTAGAGCAAAAACCATAGCAACTGCCGTAGTTAATAGGAGAGGGGAATTTCGCGATTATTTCTCTTTTGGCCAGCTACTGCGACGCAAATCAAAAATCATCCCTTATTTCAATGCAAGTCAACGGGATGGCGTCAGTAAACTGATCGACTGGCACGATTACAGCCCGTTGCACTAAAATCATCACTTATCGAAAAGGCTAAAGCTTTCCAGTCAAACTTGAAAGGAAAACAAAAAGCCAGTTGACTAAAAGGTAACAATACTTCAAAGCCTATCTGATAACTTTTGGTATGTACACTTAACAAGCTGATTAAAACACGAGATGTCCAAAAGTTCCATGCGGCCCGTCATTTTTACCTTCAGAAAACGTTTTGCCGATAACCATTTTTCCATCTTGATGACCGATTTTCACATATGTTTGTTGCTAATCGACGCTATCCATCTTTTATCCCCATAACTCCTATCGCATATATAAATGTATGACATAATTTGACGATAGAATGTCGCTATTAGTCACCCAAAATCTGGTAGATCTATCCACATTTCTCTGAGCGGAACCTTGGAACATGGAAGCCCAATTTCCATAGATAGAATATATAATGTTATCCAGAGCAAAGCGACCGTGCATCATTTAGAACAAAGAAATGATCAATTTCGTATTCCCTTTATAAGCATGAACCAGGGGATAATGTATGATGACATTCTGAAATAAAGCAGCCAATGAGGGCCATAAATAAAATAAAATAAATGAATGCGTATGAGAACGAAAGAGAGAGATAAAAGAGATACAGTGAGACAGAGAGATATAGAGACAAAGGAAGACTGGATAAGGGAATGGAAAAAAAATGCAAAAGTCTATCGAGCCAATTTTTCCAACGCAGAGGGAAAAAAAAGAAAAAAAGGTATTTCAGAGTTTCGGTTTAGGAACCTCACCACTTGGTGTATTACGCGTCCAAGGAAGGGCGAGCACTTGATGTCTAAAGGAATGAAGAACAGCGAGCAGAATAAGTTGTTGTTAAGAGCAAGAAAAGGATTGCTTTCCTCTTTTTTCTTACCTTGTCAAAGCCAGCAGGTTGCCCTGAGGATCAAACAGCGCGCCATCCAGATCAAACCGACCATTTACCAAATGAGAGGACATGAAGCTGCAAAGAATCTTGTTGCACGTAGGAATCGCCTTGAATTGCAGTTCTAGTTGCATGGTGGCAAACCATCGGTCACCATCGAGAACTGTTTTGCCCAAATTGCTGACGGGCGAGATCAGCATATCGGACCAATACGGAATCGACTTGAAATCGACATATCGGCCATCACGGAACGATATCAAATGATCGTGCTCAGGCTTGCCTGGCATTTCTTCACCCCCATTGGCGTCGAGAGGCACAGGCAGATTGTGCTTATTGATCTTGGCCTTGACGTGTTCATTCATAAAGAGAAAATCGAAATCCTCCAGGTCCCTCTCCGCAGGAGCCAGCCAGGGTTTATGGAGATGGGTAGGTCCTTCCTCTTGCTCCATGTTGCCCATGGTCGTCACGCTATAGACGTTTTCCACGTAATCCTCAGGAACGTAGGCCTCCAAACTATCGATCACCGTCTTCAAATCCTTGGGCTGCTTGAGCATCGTACGCGACAAACAGTAGCCCTTCCGGCTGACTTTGATGTCTTCGATCTCAAGCACCACAGGGCCAAAGGTCGTCTTGCGCAGGAAGAAAGCATTCATGGCAATGGGATGTTTTTGGTATCGGTTGGCATAATGCCGAAGTATCGAATCCATCATGACAGATAATACATAACCACCCTATTGTCGTTTAAAAAAAAAAAAAAAAAAAAAAAAAAGAAAAAGGTACAGTCATGGCTCTACCTTTGCCAATTGAATGAGTAAACTTACACTGGAAGCTTCACCAACGTTCCATGTCTATGTTCCATGTTTTTTTGATATATTTAAAAACAAATTAATCCTATGCATGGTAATGGAAAATGAAAATCAAAACCTTATCGGTGTAACCAACATAGATAGAGCGACCGTTAGGCAATTTGCCAAGATACTTGGTGTTGGTTGCCTTATCAAACGCGTATTGGATTTGATCTTGTTGTTGCGTTTCCATGGTGAAAAGAAGACCTTGGATTGTATCTGGGTGGATCCACACGTGGATCCGTCATCTATTTATTGCTACGTCGGACATTTAAAAAGTTTAAGCTTGCTAATGTCGAATGTCGGTGATATTTTTTTTTGGATGAAAGTGGTCCGGTCAAACCATTTTGCCATTATAGTAACTTAGAAGCCCTGTTTGCTCCTGTTTTGACTCTCCGTCCCGATGGTTCAGATAAGCAAATTCTTTTCTTTATTACGGTTTTATTACACTAAGTCGGGAAGAAAAGAGCAGAAAGAGAAATGCACAGGTTTGTACAGTGAAAAAAGGAAAAAAAGAGAGAAGAAAACATGATACTTTCAAAAGGAGAAATAGAAAAGAAAAACGAAACTATCACAAGAATGAGAAACATTGGAGGATTAAAAAAAGAAAAGGGTATAAGATTATGTAAAATTTCGTATATATCAAGTAAAACTAGAAAAAGGAAACATTGATCATCATGATCCGTCAAGACGCATTGTCTTGGATGGTCTTTGCGTTGGGTTTACATTTGTATGTTCGCACCGTTGCCGCTTTTTAATCACGTCCGTCTTCATAGAAAGTGGCCGTTGTTTTTGGTGGAGCTTAAGACTAAAAAAAAAAAAAAAGAAAAGAAATCGGGAAGTGTCAATAAACTGTGATACCCACTAAGTTTAAAAGTGTACTCACTAAAGACCACATGCATTGCACAAAGGTGCACCTTCTGCATCACGGCGCCACAGTGGGGTTTTCTGGGTACCGCAGTTGAAACAAACCGGCTGGGCCACATCATCTTCTGTTTTCGAATGTTGCTTCAGATCCTTTGGGCGATGTTTGTTATGCAGCTTGTAACTAAGTCAAATTCAACGTCTGTTAGTTTTTCAAATCCGAGGCCTACATTCTTTCAACTTACTAAAGACCGCAAGCGTTGCACAACAACTCGTCATTCACAGATCGCCGCCACAGCGGAGTCGATGTGGTTTGACAGTTGTTACAGATGGCCACTTTGTCTTCGGCCGGGGAACTGTTGATGGCAAAAGAGCGTCGGACAGGAGGAGGTGGCGAATTTGTTCGTGAACCCGGGAACGATCGGCTCGACGCAGGGACAAATTGCATCTGATTCCATTGAGGTGCCAGAGGCATTCCCGTAGCTGCTGCTGCTGCTGGTGTGAAAGTAGGATCACCCCATGTTGCCGTAGTATTATTATTCTGCATCTGAGCTGATCCCGGTGAAAGCAAACGTTCGGCTGTTGCCAGTGTTTCTCTGGGAAGTGATGCGAGCAATTTATTATGCAGACTGGCAGCAGGAGAAGAGGGTGCTACTTCGGCACCAATGTAAAGGGCTGATGGATTCGTATTATAGGGCAGGTTCGCGAGGTTCATGGATTCTAGTGGTTGAATGCCCCACATGGGGTTGGAGAGCAGATTCATCGGCTGAGGTGCGAAACAGAAGGATTGTGTCGTGTCTGCCATGGGAAGTACCTGGTTGCTACTGGATGATGATGTGACATCTCCAAAAGCACCAGGTATGGCTCCCTGTGGTGCTTGTTGCATATCCAACATCGGGATTTCCCAAGGCATTGATGCGAATAAATTCTGAACGTCTTTCCATCCGAAAATATCATCTAGCTCAACCACTTGATCTCCTTGTTGATCTGAACTGAATTTCTGGAGAACAAATTGCCGTTGCTGACTAGAAGCACCCTCCTCCCAGGATGGAGGTGTCACGGTTGGCTGAGATGCCGCTGGAGGTGGTGCTGGTGGTGCTGGTGGCGGAGATGCGAACTGCATATCCATACTGGTGTCGGGTGATGGGGATGGTTGCTGACGTTGATAGATCCGTTCTTGTTGTTGTTTTTGATGTTTTCGAAGCATCTGTCTATACTGAACTTGCTGCCTCTCAGTGGAGCTCGCTTGGTCCGGCTTTTTATCCGCTGTCGTATCCACGCTACTGCTGCTGCTGCTGCTATGACTATCGTTATCCTTGCTATTGGGGGTTGTGTCATCCGGTCGCTTTGGAGATTGTGTTCGTTTCTCAGAGGAGACATTATGAGCAAACCAAAGACGCCATGACAAGTTCTCCAAACGAGTGCCATTTTCTAGCGAGTCTTTCACTTTGGTGCACATTCGCCAGGTTTTCGAAAGATCATCGTCAGAATCAAGTTCGAAGAGCGGGGAAAATGGTTTGCTGCTGCCTTTGATTTTAAGCGCAATGGGTGCCATGGTCTGAGAGTGGGAAAAAGAAGAAAGACATTCAATTTCAGCTTTTTTTGGTAGGGGAGAGAAAGGATTACAAAGCGAATTGGGCTTAGGTTGTTTGGGGCGATTTCAAATTGCGAATAGAGAAAGAGAAGAAAAAAAAATGAGGTGAGTTCTTATATGACGAGGGAATTAAGAAAGCAGATCCAAAACGAGCAAATAATATGACTATGCATGTCTTTCATGCAATCTTCGTATGGGGACTTTGGATTTTTTTTGTTTTGGCGTTCAGGAACCCATTTTCTTGCAAACGATGATACAATCTGGTGGAAGAGCACAGACCATTTGACCTATTAGCCCATGACCCTCATGAGCCGTACTCTGTCGTCATGGCTAGAATAAAGATCATCCCTAACTTTAAACTACAGAACAAATTGGCCTTAATGACATGAATCCTTTGTCAGGGGTTCTTGCCACACGGATCGTCATCACCGGAGAACAGCTTACCCGATGACGATGGATTGGGGAAAAGGCATGCCGCACCTGATACTCCGCTAGACATGACTTGGAAGCGGACATTGACACTCAACGGCAACCCAAAAAAAAAAAAAAAAAAAAGAATTGCCTTTCGATCCAATCGGAACTGATATTCTTCTGTCCGAGGGAATTAATTGGAAACAGCTACCACTGAAAGGTCAAATCAACCTCCCTTTTCTGGTGTAATAACGGAAATAAAAGACGTGGTTCAATACGAGAGCTAAACACTGCACAACATATCATCCACAAAGGTAAGCTGTTAAAATGCTGGGATCGGGATTGTCTAAATTTGTCTCTTCCAGAAAATAGAAAGAAACTTGCTTCCTTTACAGCTATTCGCCATTGGTAAATCACTGGGGCAATAATGTCGCTCTGCCCTTTTCCTTTCTTAACGAAAAGATCAGATGATATATCACAGTGAACTCTTGCACTCCCGAATCAAGTCTCCTATAAAGTTTTTCTATGCAGCCAGAAATCTTTTTTTCTTTTCCGCTAACTTATTACGCATCATACTAGCGCAGTGATGTACACAATCATTTAGGGAATGATAAGCACGGACTTGTAGCACTCCAAAATGTGAGCGATACGACTGCGAATGATCTCTCCGAATGGTCGTAACCTTAAAAAGATTTATCCGACTTAGTAGAATATTTATAACATCAAGAGGAAACTTACGCTATTTGTCTTTCTTAGTACCAGCAAGTGCCAAGAATACCGTCCGATCTCATTGCATCACATTGTCATTTGCGGAAATAAGTGTCACTATTGACATGTCTTGAAAACGTCCTTTTTATAGAGATATCAGGCCTTTATTCTTAATGATTGAATATCATATATGTAACCCCGTCATGGACTTGGAAAAGTTTTTGTTTCTTTCGAAAGGATCTTGGTTAGTGAATGTTCATCTCCACGGTAGACGCATGATGTCAATAGAGTTAGCCATTCTACGCGCTAGACAGCTCTATGTATATGGGAAAATAGTTAACGGCTTGCTAATAAACACCATGTTTTCCTGATAAACATGAAAAAAATAACAATAAAAATACATTGAGTCGATCGTTCTCTACCGAGAAAATTGTAAGGATGAGATTATATACTTACATGATAATGGATGGCTTAAAAAAGAGAAAAAGCAAACGTATCCCTGAATTGCAGTGTTTTGATGGGAGATAATGGATTCAGGAACAATAATGATTTGATACAGAGGATATCAGAGCGCAGCAGACGCTCGCACTCAAGCTTGGATGATTCTATGATGAATCTTAGCGACATTAACTTGAATTTTAGGAGAGATAATCCGGTATATCAAGTTGCATGGCTTGATTTCTGATGCCATTGTGGCCATTATTACTTTGTTTGTCGATGGCGTTATTTGTGACCTATTATGCTAAATACTTAAGTCTCTATGGTAAATTCTGCCCAATCTACCATTTGCCCAAAAAGAACATGATTGAACTCTCTCTTTAGGGGTGGGAACTTTGCTGGTCATTGATCATACGTAGCTTAATGTTTGTTCCGGTTTTCATTCGGAATTGACGCTCTTACTTGAGCAAAGACAGTCAATGTACTGATATATTGTGTTTTCTTTAGTTTTGCCAGAACACACCTATGGAAACCTAATCTTGTCATATCTTTTATGAATATCTACTTTGAACGAACTTGGTTATCGAGAAGCTGTAAAAGCAGAAAGCTACCTAAAATTCTATATGCTTCTCCGTTGTAAAATAGGTTGTATTGCCACACACTGCTAAATCTGTCCCATTTTCTCTTGGAAAGTCTTATCCTTCTGCTCTGGTCATTCCGAAGCTAATTTGCCTTGATCATGACCGGCTTCATACGTTGACCGTTTGCGGGTTTCTCTTGTAATAGACTTTAGAGGGATGATAGCCCATGCTCAGGATGTGTTGCTAAGTACGGTTTTAAAATTTTGGCTGCGGGTATTTCTTTTATTGGAGACATCTAATCTATTTATATTCTGGGTATCCTTTGTTCTGGACCGATCCACCCATACGCAGTAAGAAAGGCAGTTGGATTCAACCCAGTAATACCGTATTATAGAACAAAGTATATCCAAAATGAAAGCCACAACAACACTAGTAAAAAAAAAAAAAAGCTGATTCTTTAACTTTCCATATCAGAAAGCAACACCGGTCAATGCTGGTCAATTGGGAACTTGAACGACGAGGAAAGAGAAAGTCCGATTTTCAGAACTTGGCAAGAATATAAGGTTCTATACCAAATATACAAGCTATGATTTAAGATCCGGATTGTATTTCATTGACTAGAAATCTAATCGAGATGATGTATTCTTTTGGTAGAACGACCACGCCAAAATGGGCAACTGTCCATCACGCGGGATTTAGACCACATAAGTCAGATGAAGCTTGTAGCCCAGTGACGCTAAATCAAGATCGCGTGTCTTATTGCCCGATGAATTGCAGGTTTTCGTGTTTCCATTCTAGCGATTTCCACCGCTCAAATTGGAGAAGACCTTTCGTCTTGTCGCCCGTTGTAACTAGAAAGCAGAACTACGTATGCTTGATAGTTCTCCTAGCAAATTCAACCTAACATTTTTCTGTCTCCAACCAGAAAGCTACATTTATCGTATTGATTAATCTGCCGTCCATAAAGCGTATCAATTCTTATTTGATGACGTTGAGTGCTGCACTCGTCAAACGTAAATTAACAGATGAAACCAAGTTTTATTTAACGCCTCGTTTGGACACAGAACGAGAATATTGTAGGTTTGCCCGAGAGGAGGTCAGTCATGTGGGGAAATGAAACAAATCCGGACCGTGCAGCAGGGAAAAAGGCCATCCATTTACCCCTACAGAAGCTCCCTTGTCAAGCGGGATGTCTTAGTGGCATGGATGACATATACTTATAGAAGGAAATCGGCAACTGAATTGCTCATGAACTCTCTAGCATGCGGTGGCATAGTAAGCCGTCCATGAAAGATTAGAAATCGACGAGCCATGGCTATTTCTTCCTGGAGGAATATTAGCATCACCGTGAGCAAGGTGAACGCTTGCAGCTGAGAAAGTCTTGACATTCTTCTCTCGTGTCAAGTACGTTTTCTTTCCCTTCTCGTTTTGAAATTTCTGCAGGAGGCTCATATCTTCCATAGAGACCTCTAATGGCAAGAAGCTTGACGTGGCTAATGTGCATCCACAGTTAGTAGTGCTCGGGTTTGTGTGTTGTTCCTGCCCAGATACGTGCCGCAGCGCTTTTTCAGAATGAACACAGCTGCCACCGGCGCAGTCATCGAGCATACATTTGCTACGGACAAATACGCACAATTGCTAGTGATGAAGAAAAGTAGTAGTCGCCCAATGGTCAGTACGGCCCCGAATTACAGGGTGTCGCAGCGACAGACTACATGCTTTATGGTAGCCGCAGTATGAGTTGCCGCTGGTGGCAGATTTTTTCATCCTTGTTATCCTCTAGGTCACATTTAGGGTATCTACTGCGGTCTCCCTGAAGCAGACATTTCAGCCCAAGGGGGAGGGTAAAGGTTTATTGACAGCTGCCAATGATGATTCTGAACGTTGGACAAGAATATATGGACCTCCCAGCACTTAAAGAGAAACCAAACCAAGTCATTCTGTTACTTTTGGACTTGTAGAATGACAGCATGCCTGATGGTCCCGCTATTTACGCAACAAGATTTTTGACGAAGCCGAAATCGGCCGTACATGATCATGCTAAAGAATGGTACCTACCTTAAGATTTCGTTTTCGTGGTCAAGGATAGCCGCCTACCGTTTGAGCTTTCCTGCACTCAATTTCTCCCGAGGCTGACAGACGGCATGACTGTGAACAAAAAGCCCAAGGGCAGACGCTAAACAATGCTGGATCCCACGATCAGGGATTACGTGCCACTATCCCGTATGACTAATGGTGCCAACCTGACGAGCATGGCAGAAACGGATTGGGATGGCAAATTGTACTACCAAAACGGTATTCATCGTGAAACTCTTCTTGCTGAAATCCTTTAAGCATAGATACCTTGTTCTTTATTATTGTTTCCTCTTTAAATTATTATTTCTGTTTATGCAATAAACATTTTCTAATACTACAATTTTTCCTTGGGACTAATGCTTCCAAGAGCGCGGAACGCGAAATAGCTGGTTTAAGGACGGCACATTCCTATCGTTTGTCTTTTATAAAGAAATTTAGATGGCGCAAAGCAAGTCTTAGGCTACAGACGGGGTCCTATCATCTAGTCATATGGGAAAAGGGTAAGGGGTGGTTGTTTGGACGGTATGGCTGATGTGATTAGCTCGGCCGAGTTAGACCAAGGTGACAGAGAGTTATCCCAACAGGTAAAGGAGGGGCCATGAGCGAGCAGTCGGACATGAATCATGTTTCTTTTTTACTTAAGTTTGATTGTGCCAATGAATGAAGAGGCTTAAATTTAGCAGAGCATGACCTGGTATTCTTTTTGAGGTTATGCGCATTACGGATCAGTTTGAACGTTGATGTCATTGCTAGATGGCGTGGTACGTTACCAAAACCTAAATGTAAAAGCTGGTGTCCCGGTTTTCGGGTAATATCTCAGCAATTATAGGAGATTCAAAACCGATAGGATAAAGTGCCACGAATAAACTTTACGATAGAAAAGAAGAAGGAAGGATATAGACTGCCTACGTATATTTCTCCTCACTAGATGGTACTGAGTATGTGAGTGTGAGTGTGTGTGTACCCTGTGAATGGATCAGGTGGTATCCATTCCATTTTCTATTTCCATTAGATTCGACGAGGTTTACATTCTCGTGGACAAAAGCATAAAAAAAAAAGACGCATAAGCTAACTTACATCAAACCCCATCCAGTCATCCACAAAGCTTGGGTTTTGCTTCTCCATTCCATGTCGGTTACCAATGCCGATGCCAAATGCTAAACTACGTCATAGAAACCACTTGTGGCTCGAGTTGTAAAAGGGAAATAGCTGTACTGATCTGCTTGCAGTCAAAGTGTGTGCATAGTTTGTCCGGCACATATGTATGCAGACTTTTTTTCCTTCCGTTCCAAAGATCGTGCATGGAGCATGTTGTGACCTGTATAGTTTGCACTGCGCCTCCGTTTACTTGAGTTTTGCATGAACAAGGTTGCTGCTGCTGGCGCTGTTGTTGTTGTTGTTGTTGTTGTTGTTATACTGATGGGAATACACAGTCTCCGAGAGCGATACTTCTTTTCCACGTGCGATTCACGTTTAGTATTGTATTCCGATAGGAAAACAAATATGCAGTGATTGGATTTATCTTACTATATACTTGAAGAGACAAGCAATATAACACGTTGCATGGATAAAATTCAGAAAGATTAAATGCGTTATTTCCTATCTCTTGCTTCTTTCTGATTGCCACAAATGTTGCTACGGTTCTAGTTTGTTTTGGCTACCTAATATTTGCGTAAACATTGCTTTATCGCAAAATTTGCAGCACAGTGAC
This sequence comes from Apophysomyces trapeziformis B9324, assembly GCA_000696975.1. Classification (NCBI taxonomy): domain Eukaryota; kingdom Fungi; phylum Mucoromycota; class Mucoromycetes; order Mucorales; family Mucoraceae; genus Apophysomyces; species Apophysomyces trapeziformis. The sequence continues at coordinate 13,055 of JNDP01001348.1, forward strand.
TCATCAGTGGATGAAAAAGGCGCTCTATCAACTTTTGTTTATTTGTGTGTGGGTGGGTGTTGTGTACGGTTATTACACTTTAAGAAGGATCAGCTCAACTCAGCAAGCGTTATTGAGCCCGAAGATCCATCTTATTTAACTTTAATACCTGACTGTTTCAGTAAATGGAAGAAGGCCATCGTCCTTTGGTCTAGGAAAAGGATAAACATAGCAGTGCGGGCGTCATATCAATATTCTGAGAACGTAATTATGTATATTCCCACTTAATTTGCGTCTCCTTTAACCGATGAACCACCCTATATATTAACGGTTTGAATTCCTTCTGCGCAGCCTTGTACAACATGCAAAAGACCCGCAACGAGCCATTTTTACGGATATGCACATGCAAACCATGGACTCTTTACAAAGTCAGCCAGCATAGACTAAGCACAGAGTTCTGTTGATTTTTTCCTTGGTACTAAAATTGCAGCAAAACTCGCGTTAGAATCCATATTTGTGTAAGCGGAATTGCTGCTATTGAGGTAGAGTAGAATAGTTTGCAAAACAATAATAATGAACGATAGTTAAGGGGTTCAAATAAGACGAAAAAAAATAGAGAAACGTTATCTAGTTTATTCGGGAATCTCCTTGTAGGCACTGACAGCGGTGGTTGCCAAGAGATCTGTACTTCGGAAAGCATTGCGAGAGACGGCTGATGCTACACTGTCTGTGTCATCTTCTTCGCCCGTTCGTGTGACGGCGCTCGATCGTGTTCGAAGATGGTCTTCTAAATGATTGGCCATGACAGACAAAGCTGCCGTGTTTTCCACTCCTCTAGGAACAATGATGTCTGCAAATTTTTTCGACTAGATAATTTTTTTATAGTACAGATAAGCTAAGGTATAAGGAGAATGAAAAGGCATTGGTAATCTTACCGGCATGATGAAGTCGTCGAACGTGGGCTTGACATACTCAACATATTCCGCAAGTAGTTCTTTGATAGACATGACTTTTCCATTGCGTGATTTACTCTTTCGGACTAGAGGTTAAGCGTGGCGCATTGCAAATTAAGGTTCCTTATTCTAGGCCAAGCATTTCCTTTGAATTATTTTACCTCTTCGTGTTAATCGTTGATCGCTATCGACATCGACAAATACTTTCATAAACATCAACTCTCTTAAAGATTTTGGGTAAAGGACCAAAGTGCCTTCCACGATAATGACATCCACAGGATCGATTGTCTGCATCCCTGTTCTTTTACCGTGTTTAAGTAGGGAAAAAGGGATATTCCTTGTTTCCTGTTACCTGATACAACGGGCCGAATCCCATACCGGAATGGATGTAGGTTTGCCTGCTAACAATGATCGCAAAACATCTTCCAACATTTGGAAATCGTATCTATCTATAAAATTCAAAACGTATAAGGTACTGCCGTAATCATCCTTAATTTGCCATGTTTTTTATGTTTTCTTACTTGGATGATCCAGGTTGAGTTTGCCTTGTTCATATAAAGCGCGCTCTTCCGTTGATAGTTCGAGGTAAAAGTCAGTTAAACTGACCATGGCAACTTTAGCAGCATAGGTATCACTGAGTCGATTCATAAGTAAATGACAGACGTCGCGCTAAGCATTGGTATAGTTGAATTGAATGGCGAAAAGCTATATGAATCTTTTCTTACTTTTCCTGCATCAGGGCCACCTGCCACGCCTACGAGCATAGGATGTTGAAGTGAGATTTTAAAGTAACTAGGTTGGAGTTCAGTTTTTCTTGTCTATTCTTTTTAATAGGTTGTTCTTTGTTTTATTACTTTGGATCGGCATAAGCGGAAGGATCGATCGACATGGCGTTTTCTGTCAAAGAAGTTAAGCGTGTACTTTCTATCCTATTTGTCCAGTCCGGTGCGGGTTTGGGATTTCTTTTTTTTTTTTTCCGAGGACTCGAACCCTGCAAAGTTCCAAAAGAGCGAAAGAATTGCCTGGGCTTTTGATTGGGCGACATTGCATGGCGGAGCTGTAACTTCTCCTTTTCATTTTTCCGTGCGGTTATGACGGATATAAAATAAGAGGTAATAAACCTATGATGTTATTTCATTTCATTGATTTGACGGAGAAGTGAACACGAAAAGAAAAAAAAGCTTGGTCTTTTGCTGCGGACAAGATACATCAAAATAGCCCAAATAAGAAAAAAAGATACCAATAGGCTAGCAGTGATAAAAATATAAGCTGCGCCCGGGGCATGAAAAAGAAAGAGAGGCCCTTTTTGAGGCGAAATTCCGGTATGGTAACAGTTGTTCATGATTGGTAGATCTTCGGAGCGATTGACGTCATAAAATTCAAGTCTGACTTGTAGTCCTCTCTCTTTTCCACCCCTATTTAATCAAGCGAGCGGGCTCGTTCCATTTGCCTTTTTTTTTCTGTGGCAAAAAAAAAAACGAAGAGAAAAGAAACAAAAAAGTTATTAGCTTACCAATCCTTCCCTTTTTCCCCATTCGAATAATGATTAGCGAACCCGTCTTCTATAATCCCTCCTTTCCGACGGCACCTTCCGATATTCGAGTCCATCCTCTATCGGCATCTCCAGCCTCCTGTAATTATTTCCAACCTACAAACTCAACTCTACAGAATGGTAGTAATTCAGCATCCGATGATGTAACGACAATATTTGTGGTCGGCTTCCCGGACGATATAATGGAAAGAGAATTCCAAAATATGTTTACATTCTCGCCTGGCTTTGAAGCGGCATCGTTGAAATGGCATTGCAAAGATCAGGACGAAGAAAACCCTACAGGAACAAATACCGGCAAAAGACAAATGGTAAGCATCGTCCCTTTCTTCAACCCATAAGAAAGCAAAGAAGAAGGAAACTTCGCCATACGCATTAGATCAAAAAGATGACTCATCAATTTTTTTTTCTTCTATCTTTCCTTTCGTAGATTGGTTTTGCCAGATTTCGGACTCGTTTAGAAGCATTGGAGGCTGTTGAAGTACTCAGTGGCAAGAAGATAGACCATGAGAAAGGTGCTGTTTTGAAGGCGGAGATGGCCAAGAAAAACCTCCACATTAAGCGAGGGTCGGTTGCGCCCGCAGCAGTACAAGGATCCATGTCGGCCTCGGCATCCACCTCGGCCTCTTCTTCGACTTCAACCACAGCCAATGCGGTGGATTCTGTTTCGCCTCCCCTCAGTGTCTTGAAGAAGAATAGTTTGCATCAAGCATTGCATTACGATTCCTTTTCCCCTCTGCCGAGTGATTTGCTTTCGCCTGCAACGGAGTATGCAGATCCATTTTCGGAACCCTATGGCGCCGGGCCGGCATCGCCCGTGTTCAATGATGCCCTGTTTGGTATTCGTTCACAATCATTGGATGCCCGCAACCAAGAGGTCATGTTCTCTCCTCCCCGCTCGTTTGGATTGTTCCAACCCAGACTCTCCAAGGCCATCCCAGAGAATGATGCATATAATTACCTTTCCAAGTCGTCTCCGGTCTCGAATGATATCTTTAGCACATCGCCGGTTTACGGCGATCAACCTGATATGTTATCTCGCATGGGATCATTGTCGATCCATAACAACCGTTCCGCAAGCATTTCTACCCAGCATCGTCCATCGAACCCAGCCGACCAAAATCCGCCCTGCAACCCCCTTTATGTTGGAAATTTGCCCGCCAATACAAGCGAAGAGGAGTTGCGTCAAGTATTTTCAAAATGTCGAGGCTATAGACGCATGTGTTTTCGCACCAAGCCACAGGGTCCAATGTGTTTTGTGGAATTCGATGATGTCGTGTTTGCTACACAAGCCATGAACGAGCTGCAGGGCTATTGTTTGTCCAACTCTATCAAGGGTGGCATTCGTCTGTCATTCAGCAAGAACCCTTTATTCACTAAACCCAACAAGGAACAACAAATACAATTACAACCAACAGCACAACAACAACAACAACAACAACAACAAACACAACAACATCCCATCGCATTCAATTATAAACATGTGGGTAACATTGCTCTTCCTGATCGAAGAGATCTTATTTTTGATCCCCAATTGTGAAGCCCCTCGAGGGGATATATGTAAATATGTTACTGTTATCATGCATTACTACTCTCTCCCCGTCTCTGTTCTTTTCAATCTCCCGCTTTTTTTTCTTTTGCCATGCATCATCTCATTTACCTGGCGAATCCATATCTTCATTTCTTTTCTCTTTTTTTTTTTTTTTTTTTTTTTTTTTTTTTTTTTTTTACGTTGGCGCATTTTAGTTCATATCTCTAAATCACAACCTTTGATTATTGTTATTTTTTTCTTTATATATTTTTTGCTCTCATACTATCATTGAACCAAAAAAAAAATCTTTTATTTTACGTATAATGCCTGCCTATTCTTATGGTGATCATTGTTTGCAATTTACTGTATCCTCTACAGCAGTCTCCACTCGTCTCAACCTCGTCTCACGGCGGGGGGAGAAAATGAGTAAACCAATCATCATCTAAATGAAGTAAAAAATGCGTCCTGTATTTGCACGGTCGTTGGCATCAATGAACAAAAATTGAAACTCACGATAGTTGACAATACACATCCTTTCCAAAGGACTTTTTTGTGGCTGCAGTCAAGAGTACTGCTTTGAGATCAATCCATGCCATGGATACTGTTGCGTTTCCTTGCAGTTTCAGTATACGTTTCCTGCAACTTTCCTCTATTTCCCTTTTCTTTTGCTTCAATTAGTGGAACGGCCAAAAAAGAGGAAGATCCATCTCGCTTTGAGGTAGTTTCCATCTCTGGATGACAGATTATAGTTGGGTAGCCTCAATCATGGAGCAGACAACGGGATCATGGTTCCTGAGTGTAGATGCGTATAGCCCTTTCCAAACTTCAATTCTATCGCTGCATGGCTGGAGCGAATTTTATGTGCCGAGGCATTTGATAGATTTCTGCCATATATGCCAGCAAAAACAAAAAGACTATGTATAATCCATGGCGCACTGGGGAATGCATAGGACCCATAAATTTTATTCATTTGATGCAACGGCTGCCAAATGTAGAATCACAACCATCTGCATAAACTTTTACAGGTTTAGTAAATAGGCTATGATATATTGTTATTATAATTATAGCTCTTCAAGCCATTCGTCTTTTGGATTGCTTCAGGTCATTGTTTTCATTAAAAATTAACAGAATGTGATAAGCAACTTTTCTATCCGCAGTTTGCAAAAATGTTCATTGTCTGACCAATTACCCCAGTTTTCTGTCACTGACAGGGTTAAAGGCCAAACAAAAATAGATAATAGTTGACTCATAGTATTGATAGTTTCTAATCCTTTTTCCTTTTAAATGTGGTTTCTGTTGATCGGTTCGGGTCAAGGTATCCTATGACCTGGTTCCATATTTAGTAAGGACCTGCTTTCCATTGTTCTGTCAAACTGTTGCAATGACGCAGCACCTATGAGATTTATTGCAATAGTGGACATCAGACGTAGTAAGCAAAATGCAACGTGTCTCTTCAATACAACTCTTTTTGATAAATCCGTGATAGACTGGTCTGCTTGGGCATGAGACGGGATTAACTATCAATGAAACCTTGCCTATTTCCCATTAAAAAGGAAAGCAAAAGGGCTTGCGTCATTAATGATCACATTGCGCGTCCTTTTTCTTTGTTGTCTTATTTTTATCCTTAGCTATCCTTTCTTTCGAGCCTTACAATGCGCCCAAATATACCGTTACCACGTTTACATGACAAATCCGTCCCACGGAGGAATAAATCAAGACCAGTGGTTAGCTATGAGGAGTGTCTCAGGCACATACGAGCACGATACGAAGAAAGGCTTTTAAAGATACTCGCCGACTACATCAAGCCGCGGAAGAGAAAAGCAGAATCCGAAGCTTCCGAACATCCACCCATTGATGAGATGAAAAGGTCAATCTTACAAGTTGAAAAGGCCAAGGACAGATTCCGTGGCATTTTTCAGCAGGCAGCGGACGCTTGGAACAAAGAGCTTGAGGACTCACAGCAAGATCCAGTGCTGATCACTTCGTATCAAATTCAGCAAGCTATAAAGACTGCTGATCATGATATCGCGATCGAATGGATCGCGTACATTGAAGCAAACATACAGTCTTTGTATGAGATAACATGCAGAAAGAATGATGAAGAGAAGAGAAATAAAGATGAAGAGGAGAAGAAAGACGACAAGAAAAACGAGTCAAACATTAGAAACTGTACAACGATGGTTAAACATATTCTAAGAAAAGATCTGGCAAACTCGGATGTGGAAATCATAATGAAGCTAATCAACACGAAAGCGGAAATATTAACGAATTGCATGTTCGAGGTCTCATTGCTTGCGAAGCAAGCCATTATCGATAAAGCCTCTCGGTAAGTGGTCAGCTTGTGTGTTATGTCTTGGATTATGTTTAACGCATCACTATCGCAGAGGAGGGAACCTTGTAGACGTAGAGAAAATGCTTCCGTCTCATGCCTTGAGGGCAAAATTATCGTCGCCTTTAGTCCTGGCTCCGCCGACAGTCGAGCTGCAACAACATCTCCACGCCGTGCACAAGAAAAAAGGCACTTCAAACGATGCCGCATATGATTTTCTTTCGCAAAACCATTTATATTACTTCCGGTCACACCATATGAGCCGTTTTAAATCCCGTGAACTGACAAGAAAGCCTTTATGGGATATTGAATTTCCCGTGGAAAATGATTATCCTCGGGAACCCTTGGCAAATGGCCTGAGTGGCACCATCGCGGTCTATTTACACCAATACAGCACCGCTTGTCAGAACATGTGGACGGGTTCTATGATACCCTATTTGCTTCAGAGACTAGTGTTGCTTTTATTACGATTTTCATTGGCACCAGAACGCGAAAAAGAAGTGTACGCTCTGCGCTGTCGAGAAAAGGCCGAGGAAAAAAACAAAAGGTTAACATTGCTTCCTGATTTCAATTCAAAGCTAATTGTGCTACCCCCTATTATATAGCGTTCGCAACAAACCATCAATTGCCACAGTTGATTGGCGTATTAAATATCAAACTCGACGGTTAGAGAAAATGAAAAAGCGGATGCCACCTGATGATAGTCGTCTGCAGAAACTTTCGAATATCATTGCAAATCTTAAATCAACCAGGTCGAAGTTACTCTGGCAACAAAAACTTGATAAAAACAAGCAGAAGAAGCATCCAGAGAGTGTATCGATGGAGAATTGGAAGATGTTGACATGGAGAACATATTATTGAATAGCGAAGCCTTGGGAGACATTGAAGAAAAGTACGATGACCAGGAAGAGGAAGAAACAGAGGGCACGGAGAGGTCTATGGATGCGAGCGAAAAGAGATTGGTCAGCGGGACCAGTTACAAAATTGGGACAAAGCATGGATCGGAAACCGTAACAACATCGACGTCGCCTGCAAAGAAAATGAAAAAGTCCAGAGAAACTAGTCGTTCCAGGTTGCAAAGACCAACAACAGCTACCAAACGGCTTCTATTATTGGAAAACTTCTCCATAGACAGTATAACGGCCAAATCTTTGCAAGAAGAATTCAGTAGACTTGATCTGGACGCTCAAGAGGCAAAGATTATGAAGGAAATCTACTGCTTTCTGAAACCATTTGTTCTCTATTCCACCGGCGAAATTGTTGTCGACCGTCACCCTTTGTTGAACGCGCCATTAGTCTTGCTTGCAAACACGATTTTTCCAGTGACTGATTACAAAAAGTTTTCTCGCTCTACTTGTCCTATTGTGCGTCCTTCAGCTATCTATTCGTTTGTACTAAATCCAACGACCACCTTCGAGGTCTTATGCAATGTCAAGGATAATGATATGGATGGTTTTGATGTCCTCGGTCCCGACGGAAAGATAATTACGACCTTGCCAGATGCAAGACATAACCCAGACTATGTCATGGGAGCATTCTTCGATTTAAGTGCGCTGGATTGTGTATGCCGAAAGCATGGACTCAAGTTTGATTATGTAATCAAAGTTAGTCCGCACCACACTGCGACCATTCAAGGCATAGTTCTAGACAGTAGAGAGCTTATGAGGTCAAGATACGATAAAAGAAAGAAGAAGTCAACACGTGCTTCTGCATCAACGATTAAAAAAGCCGAAGAAAGCAGTGCTGTAACGGCTATCGAAAAAGGCACCAAGGAAAGCACAAGTAGCGTGAAAAAGATCGAGGCCAAGATAAAAGACTTTACTGGGAATATATGATCCTTATCGGAGCAGATCGATACGAAGAAACGGAGGAAATCTGATACGTCAAGTGCGATTTCCGATCGGCAAATCTTGAAGAAGGAACGACAACAAAAGAACCACAAGCTGCTTCTGGAACGTAAGAAGCTACAAGATCTCCGGCATCAGAAATTCATCGCTATTAATGTAAATATCCCTTCCATTGTTATACTTACTAACTATGTGTTTATTTATCATAGGATAATATCCAGCAGCAATTAAGAAAGGAGGAGGAAAAAAGAGCGAAAGGACGCAAGAAACGTAAAAAACCAAAGGAAGACAAGGAGAGCATGACGAAAGTCACTTTCAAGCATTACAAGCACGAAGATGACACTTCAAAGATGGATTTGAGTGGCCTAGCTGATAATTAAGCAGAGAACATTTTGTTTTCTGGAACTGATTATGGGGTTGTTACCATGTCCGAAACAGTAGCGTTGCCCATGGAGCGGTTAAATTACCACCTGAAGCCTTATAATCGCTTTATTGCTCTGGAAAGTGAGGAGGCTACTTCCAGTGATAGTACAGAAGGGAGAGAGGAGAAGAAAAATGATGACGACGACGGAACTCAGGAATTTCAAAAGATCGCTAAACCATTCAAGATAAAAGCAAAATATATTGACGATATTTCTTTCACTAGACGAATGGCGAAACAACGAGAGTATCGGAAGCGTGTAAGAAGGACATAATCTTTGTGAAAATACGTTTTTAATAAACTGCATATGTTTATGCAGGCCACAGAACAAGGAAGGCGAGTAAAAGAAATTGAAAATCGGTTGAAGGAAAACAGCATCAAGTCTGCGACTAGCATGGAGGATCTAACTAATTATCGCAAGGTATTATATGAACGAAAACTGCCAATTTGGAATTGATTCTCATTGCTTTTAACATACAGGTCGCAATGGGCGGTAGATCAGACTTACGAGAGTTTTACATGCAAAAGAAGTCGGTTAGAAAATGGAAACGAATTCAACAGATCTACACCCAGAAGGCTTATTCAAAGATTGCGTCCGCCGAACGGCGACTTTTGAAGAAATCCGGCAACGATAAACATATCTTGATTATGTGTACCGGGGACGCAGGAACAGCTGTAGGGTCGACCATACATGGACATGCAAGGCGCGGAGGAAAAAAGCTGAGGCGGCAACATATGCAAAACGCATGTGTTGCAATCACAGATGAATTTCGAGGTTCGCAGACATGTCCCTACTGCTTCCAGCCGGTTACATATCATAAAAAGAAGCAAGCAGACAAGTGGGTCACAAATCATGGAAGTGTTACCTGCACCAACTGCGAATGCCCAAGCGTGAAGATGGGCTATGCAACTCGGGGGAGAGATACCAATGCTGCTGTCAACATTGCACTGGCTGGGAGTACGCGCATGCTAAGTTCATCCTATCGTCCTCTTCCTGTCTTTTGTCGTCAAAAAAATTCCAGAGCGTACGACCTGGATATGAAATTGTTTAACTTGTTCCTTGCCATTTCGGATGGAGTGCGCAAGGAGCGCCTACGCCAGCAGTAGGATACAGTGTAAGTTTCAAAAGGCATTAAACAAGGATGACTAACATTTTTTTCTCTCATACTATGCTGTAATAAGTTTACAAACGGTTTATTTTTTTTTATTTTTTTTGGTGAGTCCACAGATTGTTGAACTAAGCCCGGGCTAATCTGAATCTCGCACAGGTGACATACAGAGCCTGTATTAGCCAAAGGATGAAATATTGGAAGACTCGAAAGGGGAAAAGTTCAATCGAATGGGATTCACTGACAATCCTCATCCATTGTGCCCCATGATATTGCTATTAGCATGAGTGTGGTTTTGTGCCTTTCTGTTTTTAGCTGCATCTGTGTACTTTGTTCCGTAAGAAAAGAGAAGGAGAACCGAGGAAAAAGCGTTTTGTGTCCGTGGCATCCGAAAGGGATCATGTGGATGATCCCAAGGTTCCATGTGATACTACCACTGTCTTCTTCTCTCTTCTTTTCTTATAATCCTTACGTTTTCTCTTTCTTTTTCCCTTCTGCACCTCTCTCTCTCTCTCTCTTTCTTTCTATTGCTCTTTCCTCTCCTTTTTCCAACTAGTGAAAAATATAATAAATGAGATTCCAGACGATCAATAGGCACGTCGATAGTTCGCTCGAGGTAAGCAAAGCGCAATAATCTGTAAAGGGATTTCGATCAAGCCACTCGGATTAAAAAAAAAGGAAAAAGAAATCAACGCGATAATTCACTAAAAACCTAAATTGTTTTCTCTATATACAACAAAATTTAGGCTGTTGATCAAGAAGCACTCGATAAAATGTTACTAGCTGACATTATTGAATATTGCCAAGAACGCGGTCTATCCACTGAAGGAACCAAGCAAGACCTTATTCAAGATTTGATCTACTGGGTAAGCCAATAAAGAGGATAAACACAAAAAGAGAGTTTTGAGTTTACCGTTAAGTTTTGCTTTTTTCTTTTACCATCAAGAAAACCAATACCCGGCCTATTCCTGCACCGTCGACGCCAACACTCTATACAGCCGTGGATAGTTTTCCAGAGTCGACGGATGTGACTCATCTTAATTCACGCGAATTTTCAGCCCTCTTTCTTGACGGCAATGCAGCTGGTTTGGATATCCCTTATGACGCCCTTGTGCTAGGCACCAAACTAGGCAGTGGCGGGTTTAAGGATTGTTATGCCGGTAAAGTTTTGAAATAAACTTTAACCAGAAACTAATCTCTTTCTTTCTTGTTTTTTAGGCATCTACATGGGGGTAAATATTTCAATGGCCCTATTACTTATATTGAAAGAGAGAGAAAGAGAGATGCGGAAAACAGAGGGGTTGCAGGAAAGGGAAAGAAGGATGACAAAGATAGAGATACAAAAGAGAGCATAGTGTTCTTTTGTTTTCCCTTTCTCACTTTTGCTTTCATTTGAATTTAGGAACCCGTGGCGATTGGTGAATTACGTCTTACCCAATTCAACCAGGTGGATCTTGCAGAAATCAAACACGAAATCAATGTGTTAAAGTAAAAAAAAAAAAAAAAAAATTAAAAGAAAAAAAAGAGAGAAGAAACGGAAATTTGACAACCTTGTGTCTAGACAACTACGGCATGAAAACGTGATCCGATTTATTGGTGTGTGCACCCATCCTCAACATTTGTGTATCATTACCGAGTTATGCAGTAAGGGCGACTTATTTGATGTCATACGCAAGTACAAACGACCCAGTTTTGCTCAGCAGGTAATAAAATAAGCGTAAGGGGGAAAAAGAAAAAAGCATTGAATTCCAACCCAAAAAAAGGTGATGTATATGTATGATATTGCCCTGGGTGTATCGTATCTCCATACACGAAGGTAAAGAAAGAAATAGAATAAGATGTCCATGTTCTCATGACTTGCACCTTTTCGGTAGGCCATCTATCATTCACAGGGTAATAAGTGAAAAAAAAAAAGAGAAAGAAAGGTCTATCCTTTACTTACTTTTGGATTTCTGTCTATGTGTCTACACCCTCGCTCTTCCTATTAGGATCTGAAATCCATGAATATCTTGTAAGTATCCCTCCCACTTTTCATACTTTAAGACGGTTGACTAACACAGGATAAACTGATTCCTTTTGTAATTTCCTATACAGGGTAAACAAACATCTAGAAAATAAGAAAATGTACAACAGGAGGCCAACCTTTAATCCCGGAAAATTTTTGTTTTAGATCTCAGAAGACGATCGCGCCAAAGTGAATGATTTTGGTTTAGCGCGAATTCGACCCAAGGCCAATGCGCTCATGCATACCCAATGTGGAACACCTAATTGGTAAACGCTTCTTTAGGGTGAACAATCCATTGCTAAGACACACACACATAAACTTCTTTTATATAGGCAAGCACCAGAGTTCTGGTCTTCTAATCCAAGTTACACGGAAAAGGTTAGAGAAACAAACCGAATGAAAATCTATTCCTAACGTGCTTGATTTGTCCTTTTTTCCTTCCTGCAACGTATAACCATTCAACAATGTATATATACAATAGGTGGATGTAAGTAGAAAAAAAAGGGGAAAGAAGAAAAGCTACGTCTTCAAGTGGACAGAAAAGAAAAAGGAACAAAAGAGCAGAGATATCCCGTCGTCCTCACCATTCTGTTAAGGTATATGCATGTGGACTGATCTTCTGGGAAATCCTAACGTGGGGTGAATTTGGTTATCCTTATCAAAGTAAGCAAAAAGGGGAAAAAAAAGAGCTTGTTAAGAAGATGAATTCATGGTTCCTTCCTTTCCCATTTGACCTATCTAGATCTCTCGGAGCATGCTCTTTACGTCCAGGTCAAGGATAATGATGTTCGACCTCCTCTTGGTAAACTGGTTCAGTTGTATCCACGGAATCTCCTAATCTTGATTACTGAAATGTGGGAAGGAGAACCCATCCTGGTAAATGCGAAAAAAAACCTCCCCCCTTTTCTTTACGTCTGTATGCTCAATGTTTCATTCTCTCTTTTTCATAGCGGCCCTCCATGACACATGTTGTAGAAAGATTATCCGCTTACTTGACATAGAAAAAAAATACCGCTTAACTCTTATCTCTTTACTTAGCCTAAAAGAATAAACGATAATAAATATATAAAAAAAGTTTTTATTGCGATGTTTTTGTTACAAAAAGTACAAAGCGGAAAGACCGGCAGTGATCAAAAGCATCATGGGTTGCGCAGCACCCATCAATCTATCAGCAGTAGCAGCGTTGGTCACAAGAGTAAAGGCAGAACCATGGAATTGAGTGGCTACATCCGGTCGTGGCTTGCTTTCATCCCATGTACAGTTGGCAGGAGAAACATACTTGATCGTCTCGCCCGTAGCCACATTACGAAGCCAGTGGCGTTGATAATCTTTGGAAGGCGCAATAGGATTGATGGCATTGATCACATCCTCTAAAAGGGCATCCGCCATGGCCATAGGCGCCTCAAACCAATCATAGCCACCGGTCTGGGTGAGGATACCGTCCTCGCGGTACACAGCCTTATTCTTCAGAAACTTATATTTGCTCTGGTCAGTGATCTTATAGTTGTTCAACACATCGTTCAAATCCTTCGCAATATAGGTCTCATCAATCAATACATCCACATCAGCAATGGCTTGCAAAAATGCATCAGCGCTTGTAAACGTGGTCGTCGATGGACTAAGGATACGGCCACCTTGAGTTTAAAAAGAAAAAAAGAGGTCGATGAATTCCACAAGGCAATTTTAAGAGAGAACGAGCTTCGTAAACTTTTTTTTTTCTTCTCGTTTCTTTTTACCTGCATCTGCGGTAAGACCAGCTTTGTACGACACCGTGCTCACAGCCCAGCTAGCCGTGTAATTATTGTACTGATCAGGTGCATTGTATACTGTCCAGGCCACTAAGGGTTTGGGATTGTAGTTGGCAGCAGCAGCCTTCAAACGGTTATAGTTATCCGTAATGGAAGGAAGCAATTGGTTCACATTGCCTTCGAGATTGTAAAACAAGGCGTAGTAAGCCAGCCAGGAAGCACGCTATGAAATGATTTGTCTTAGTCCCAAAAAAAACTGTCTTTGTTTCTTTCTCTCTCTTTTTTTCTTTTCTTTTCTTAACTTACACCGAGGGCAGTAGGTTCATACACTTCAGAGGTTGTTACAGAGGTGTTGGCAATGAGATCGGCTGAGGCTGTGTTCACACCAAACTGGACCTGAACCGTGCTTAATTGCTCGATGCGTTGCGTTTGGTTGGTGGCCGATAACTCAGCCACCTGGCCCTGAGCTAAGCGCTGCTCGAAACACGCCGAGGCCACAAACGAACCATCATCGATCACACTGATCGTATTGGCTACACCAAGCATCTGGAACAGTGGATCATCATTTCAGATCAAAACACACTAGAAGTCTTTCCTTATCTTTCTTTTTTTCCCTCCTGTTCTTTTACCTCAAGATAGGGCACTACTGTGGTCTCTAATGCTCCTGCCTTCGTCACTGGAACTTGATAGACTTCCGTGTCCTTGGGTAGGTTGGAAGGTGTAGGCGTACCACATTGGACAAGGGCGTATGTCTTTTGATTACGTTTGTCCGTCACCAGTTTATAGTTATTAAAGTAAGACACCGAGAAATAGGTGGTGGTATCGGTACCTGAAAGAGTCCAATGTAAGTCTTCCCTTTTTATTTTCGCTTCCCCTGCTTACAAACTTACTTAGATTCAATCGTTGAGGAAAGTAATTGGTGTTGGCATTGTAAGTTTGAACACATTGACCATTCACATTGTTCGTGTTCTGTGTTTGTGCACATACAGCAGAGACGAATAACGAACCCAGCACCCAGCGCTGTAGTGAACGCATCATATAAAGTAAGAGAAAGTGGAAAAGAAAGAAAAAGACCTTGTGAAAGCTCTTTCTTCTTTTTTTTTTTCCTCTTTGTTCCCAAAGGGTAGTACAGCGGATCTTCCATCTGGATCTCATCAATTCGTCTCACAAAGTCCGAGAAAAATGGGGTGTGCCGGCCCTGTACCGAACTTCATGAGTCCGGAGCCAAAGAGTGCTTGGATGGCATGAGTCACCGAAAAGTGCATTGTAAATCATTGGACAATGGTGATGCGCAACTGAATTGACCATCTAGAGTTCTGCTAGTTAGACAACAAGATAAAAGAGGGAAGAAATATGGGACGTGATGGACAGAAGAAGCAGAGGCGGAATGGACCAACATTGTTTGGTCATTCGCCCAGATCTAGAAAGCCGTTCTCTTCTTCAAGGCAAGAAAAAAAGAAACTACTTATGTCATCCAGCGAAGTGTCCTGGAAGATTCGTTTGGCAATTTATGTATGGATTGAACTGATCATAGTGAATGAAGTGTTCCTCAGCAAGGATAATTCTTGACTGATAGAGTAAGAAAAAGCATACCAAGGATACCTCTACCTTTGGAGTATCATTATACAAAGCAGAAAAATCGTAGAAACCTTTAGACAGGAAATTTTTGTACTACACATGCGGTACTAAGATGTAACAGCTGCGCTATACTTTGGAACCGTGACGTTTTTGGCGCGAAGAATATTTTGGCGCCGTTTTCAAGTATATAGTGACGAACAATAATGAGTGTCCTTCCCCTTTCAAACGGCCAGCCAAGTCAAAAACAAGTCCAGAAATGCAAGAGCCAGACCTTCCATAACTGGAAAACTGGTTATTAGCTAATTTCCTCATAAGCGAAACGTTATCTGATCTTCTGAGAGTGAATCCCAATCTTTGGAAAAATGATCATTATCAGTACGGCTATGCCTTACCGTACTATTTTTTCTGTTCTTCACGTTCCATTTAGTCGCTCAATAAACAGAAACAGGCACTTCTTTTCCAGTTTCTTTTTGTTTTCTATCGAAGAAAAAGTGGTTTATTTATTTTCAAGTGGTTCGTATTTAGGAAGAGAAGGATCGTAAAAAGCAAAATGCGTGATATATATGGGCAATGCGAGTGACATTTTAAGAAATGAGAGTTCATTGATACATTTGGGACCAATGAATCCAACGCTGTTTTTTTAAGTCTTAGTTGGATTCCTTGCCCTTGACGTAGGTCTTGACGATCTTGCCAAAGTTTTCACCCTGGGTACGGGCAATCTCCAATTCCTTCTCGGTCACAGCACGGGAACCGTCGCCGTGGACAATGGCACCAGCACCCCATGCGGAGCCACCGACGACTTCGCTGGTGTTGAACAAGTGGCTGTTGGCGAAACCAAGAGGGACGTAGATCATACCGTGGTGAGCAAAGTAAGGGATGGTGGTGAAGGCAGTGGTTTCCTGGCCACCGTGTTGACCGGCAGTGGAGAAGAAGGTACCAGCGAACTTGCCGGCAAGGGCACCAGATTGCCAGAGCTGACCGGTGGCGTCAAGGAAGGCCTTGAATTGGGCAGGGATGGTACCGAAGCGGGTACCGAAACCGAACAAGAGACCATCAGCCTCGGTCAATTGCTGGGGAGTGATGATAGGAAGGTCAGGCTTGGGAGGAGCGTGCATCTTCTCGAGGATCTCATCAGAAAGAGTCTCAGGAACTAATAAAATTAAGTCTACGTTAGTCTCTTTTTCTATGGTGCTTTTTGATCTGTTATCTTCGTTTTACCTTGGAAGATCTTGGCGTCGACACCAGAGGCTTCAAGACCCTTCTGGATATCCTTGGCAAGGGTGTAGATGTGGTGGTAGAGGGTGTAGATAACGATGTAAACCTTGGGAGCCATTGTAGATGTTGTGTTTGTGTTGTAGTTGTTTGTATCTGAAGCGATGTGATGAATTGATCCAAAAGTCGTTGTTCTTCCAGGCCCTTTTATACGTTACCTGAACCCAGCGTACCGATTGTAGCTCCGACGTTCACCCGTGTAAGACCAGCTTACGGTTTGCTGACAAAGCTGACAAAACCTTTCCCCTGCTTGA
This sequence comes from Apophysomyces trapeziformis B9324, assembly GCA_000696975.1. Classification (NCBI taxonomy): domain Eukaryota; kingdom Fungi; phylum Mucoromycota; class Mucoromycetes; order Mucorales; family Mucoraceae; genus Apophysomyces; species Apophysomyces trapeziformis. Next base: position 29,630 of record JNDP01001348.1, read on the forward strand.
CAAATTCGTGCTCATGTCTTACTCATACTCCGCCATAGCTTACTCTATCACCTTCGACAGCGATAGCAGCGCTTGACAAATTGCAGATCCGTTCATTTCTTTTCATAAAAACTCTATTAACCATTCCAGCACTTGTCCATAGAATCCCATACCTCCGTGTTTGCTTCCGCTTTTCATCTGATTGTCGATCCTTCTGTGCAAGTAATTTCTTTTCCTCTTTTGGACCTTATCCGAGAAAAATAAAAATAAAAAGTTTGACTGTACACTTGTTTGGAGACATGCGATAGTGAAACAAGAACTGTATTTATTGCGAAGAATGATTGGATAGCTTATCACTCTGAAGATACTAGTTCGATCGGCTGAATTAAAGGAGAATGAAAATATATACGAGCTTATCTAAGGAACAGTTTCTGAAATGCAGCGGAAGGATGAAAAGATGAAATGCATTTACTGTTCGTTGCCGCCATGCACATACACGATTAATTTTCAACACCGTCAAGCAACCTTAGAGTAACACGACAGACATAATCTACTGTTGCGCTGAGCATCAAATGCTGAGTGCATATACCTAATTTTTTTTTTTTATTTTGATCGTCGAGGCACATCTGTGCTAGATCAAGTTTAGAACTCATCACCCAATGTGTAGCACTTCATGAAAGATGGGGTCAATCAAGGCTGTTGTGCAGACACGTAGGCTGACACACACGATAGCTTAGTAGATCAATCCGTAATCTTTTTCAGCTGATCTTTGTAAGCTATTACATGCAGTATTGTACGTCACGTTGAACATGGATTTCCCGTCCGCTTAGTTAACAAACCGATAGAGAGGGAGCTTTCCATATCCGTCATGAAAGGCGCGGAGGAAGCGAGAGGTGGTTGAAGGTCCCGATAGGCTGGTTCCGTTATGTAATTGGCTGATTTGGTTGTCGATCGTTCGTTGTTGTTTTTTTTTTCTTTGTCAGCGTATGTCAGCAAATCTGACAAATTTTTTTGTCACTTTCTGCTATTTCGGAGTTTGTACCTGCAGTCATGTCCGCTACATATATAAAAGCTTTCCCAAGAAGGATAAAGCTCCAGTTCTATTGATCCCTCAACAACTACTCCTAGCATCACTATTACCATGGCACCCAAAGTTCATATCATCATCTATTCTATGTATCACCATGTCTACACTCTTTCCTTGAGTGTCAAGAAAGGATTGGAAGAAGCAGGCGTCGAGGCCAAGATTTTCCAAGGTATAGTAAAAAAAAGAGTAAAATCTTTTCGTTGATGTCAGAGTACTCATGTCTTTATCATAGTGCCCGAAACGCTTTCGGACGATATTCTGCAAAAAATGCACGCTCCTCCCAAGCCTGATGTGCCAGTAATTTCTGTGGAAGATCTGAAAACCGCAGACGGCTTTCTGTTCGGTATCCCCACTCGCTTTGGTACCATGCCTGCTCAGATGAAGGCCTTTTTGGATGCAACCGGTCAACTCTGGGCCTCGGGTGCATTGGCTGGCAAGTTCGTTGGCACCTTTTTCTCCACTGCTGGTCAACACGGTGGCCAGGAAACGACCGCTTACACCGCTATTACCAACTTCACACATCATGGCATGAACTATGTCCCTCTTGGTTTCGCCAATGAACTTATGTTCGACACAACCGAAGTCACGGGTAGCTCTCCCTACGGTGCTGGTACGATCACTCACGGCGATGGATCGCGTCAACCCTCTGAAAAGGAACTGGCCATTGCAGTTACACAGGGAAAGAATTTCGGTCAGCTTTTGGTTATTATGGCCAAGGGCAAGCAGAGTGAAGAAAGACTCGCGGAAAAGGTCCCTGCAGTCAAATCAAGAGAGAGCGTTGTCATCGAGACAGAGCAGAGAAAGTCTGTATCCAAGACAAGACAGGTGAAAAAGGAGAAAACGCCCAGCAAGTGTTTCTGCATGTAAGAAAAAAGGGAAAAGACGCAAATGGTGCCTTTGAACTCCTTTATACTCTTCATTCGCCCTCACGGCCTTGCGGGCTCCCTCCCTTTCTATCTCTCTCTCTCTCTCTCTTTCATTATTTAATTCTTTTCTAGCATCAACTACACAATGTATAGTCATTTTTAGATTACTCTTTCTTGTACTTTTTTTACCCTACTTTCGCTTAGTAATACAAGGATTTTTTTTGAACCTCAGAATTCAGACGCGTGAAAGTACTTTAGGATGCTCTTCCACCGTTCCAGATCGTCCCACCCAATGTCTAGTCAAACAATAGTATCCGAGAATCGATACAAATGAACATCTGGCTCTATGCTCATAGGGATATGTGCTGGCAGCTGCTGAACTCTTTGTAATCGATCATAGCCACTTGCAAAGCGCAGATGAAAGGCGTTTTTAAGTCTAGTAACGCAAACATTGCAAAACGCGACATGTGTAATATTTAAAGCAAACATAAGGATCAGTTCCGTACGGGATGATAATCTGGAGAATATGAATAAATTACGCTGCGCTAGAAAAACAAAAAGACATGTAGTGCACAACATATCGTCTGTCCCAGCAAGATGCCTAAACTTGTGGTCTAGAACTGTTTTGCATGATCGAAGACATTCGAACATGACAGCTAGCGTCCCGCAAAAATACAAGTTCTTCATGACCGCGACGAAAAGAAAAACAAAAAAGGGGGGACTTAGGTAGCAAATCAATGGAAGCTGTCTTTATCCAATGCTTAGTAGGGTAGCTTTTTCATGTTAGATCTGTGCCCTGCGATAACGCAAAATAAAACGAGGCCTATCATCCCCTTTCTATCCTTTCATCATTTGTCACACGCTAAGTTGATACAAAACGTTTTGCTACGGGGTTTAGCCTTTTGCAATCCATTCGTCATTGTCTTTCCCTAAATATGAGTAGTGTTTCATACGGGATTGGCAGAAGTAAAAGCCAATTTTTACCGTATGAAACTAATCCGAGAAAGAAGGGAGTGCATGCAATGGAGAACAACCTCCAATTTACTAAGTGATTTCAGAGTTGAGCGCCTTTCTTGGACACGGTCAGGAAAGGTTGAATTTTAGTTTATTTTAAATTTTTTCAGGCTCGAAGGCATGTGCACAACGTTTCGACAACCCTCATCGGGATCAAGCCCAAAGTGAAAAAGATGCTGTCATGTGGCGAGCATTTAGATTTTACGAGCGCTGATTCTATGATTCAATTACGGATGGAAGAGTTGTCAATGATTTTTTTTTTCATGCCACGCATTAGAAAAGAGTTGACTATAGGTCAGAGCAAGAGGAAACGCCTTTTAAGCATACGCTGCTATAAACAATGCTCGCGTAGTGCTTTTTTGACAGCTGCTGTTAAAAATTTCGTCACTTTCCTTCTCTGAGGAGCAAGCCAAGTCACACTAAGTAAACCTCATACCCGTTGATTTTTTGCAGACGGAAATTCATCCCCTCTCTGCACACTTACAGACGGTCTCTAGTTTAACACATCATGTCTATCGGCGTTCCGATCAAACTTCTTCACGAAGCCCAAGGTCACATTATTACCCTTGAACTCAAGACCGGCCAACTGTACCGTGGAAAGTTGCTGGAAGGTAAAAGGAAAAAAAAAGATCCAAAGGATAAACCCATCCAAAAAAGAAAATCCAATCACGCTGATTCATTCTTTTTCAAAAACCATAAAAAAGCTGAGGACAATATGAACATTCAACTGTCTGAGATCACAGTGACGGCTCGTGATGGTCGAGTATCGCAATTGGATCAGGTCTATATTCGTGGCTCGCACGTTCGATTTTTCATCGTTCCCGACATGTTGAAGAATGCACCTATGTTTAGGCGTGTTGGACCAGGCGCACTCAAAGGAAGGGGTATTGGTTTAGGAAGAGGCAGAGCAACAGTAGCTCGCGCTCAGTGTAAGTATTTCTCATGGACAACGTTTCGTTTATGTGTGTATTGAACCGTTTCGATCTTTTTTTTTTCTTTTTCTTCTTTCATAGTACGAGGAAGAGGGCGTGGTTTCCGAGGAGGTCCTCGTGGCGGTCCCCCTATTCGTCGCTAAAAGCAAAAGAGATATTGTATAGCAATGGATTCGGATTTGTTTAGCTCAGATAAACTGGAAAAGCCGAGAAGAGAGATGAAAAAAATAACAAAGCAGAAATCGAAAACAGTAAAATGCTTCCATTCCAAAAAGCTCCTCATTCCGGCGATATATACATTGGGATACGCTGATAGACTTGAAAAGAAGATGAGATTCATGTTTACCGTTTATTGACTATATCACCTTCAGTTCAGAAAGGGGCACGCTATCATTGGCAGATAAAGCGCTGTAGTCCACCTACTGAAGCTGTATTTCCCTATAAGTATAACAGCTTAATGGCTCCCATCTTGTTTGAAAAGTTGGGCGTGTGCTGTAGTTCATTGCTTTGTAAGTGAGGTGCTATATGGAATCTTCAGTATGTGACGAAGAGGTAGTCAAGAGATGATATAAAATGCAATTAAGGAAGAGTTGTCAATGAAGCGGAAATGATGACTTATACATTAGATTAGTCATCTCTCTTTTTCGACATAGAAAAAAAGCAAGCAAGAAAGAAAGAGGCAATCATTGTTTTACTGTTACTCATCACAGCACCAGAACTTTGTATGGCAACAATCTGTTCTCACCGTTCAGGTTTTTTTTCTATACTAGAGGTGCACTTTTCCCATCTGCAGTTGTTCATAATCCTGGAGAGTAAACGGAACATAGGTTTTGCCTCTGAGCCAGTAGATGGTCTGGTTCGGTGGGATTGCCGATAGGTTGATGCCTTGCTTTCGATACAACGCTTTGTTCTGCTTAAATGTGCTGGTTATTTCGACTGTATCTACGAGTCGAAGAAACAGAGGAATGGCATAACTTGGTAGCTTTTTGGATAGATATGTGTGTAACTTGGCAAAATCCAGTGATGTATCTCGATGTAATGCAATCACAGCCATCCCAGCACGTCCATCGTGCAGCGGCACCAATGTACCATAGACATTGACTTGATCGATGTCCGGATACATACCAATGACACGAGCGACTTCCATAGTAGACACATTCTCCGATTTCCATCGGAACGTATCACCCACGCGGTCCGCAAAATAAAAGAATCCATCCGAATCCATCGTCATAATATCGCCGCTCCGGAAATACCTGTACAAGTGTGACATTCATGAAGACGTCTGTTTCCAGCCGGAAAAAAAAAACTGACCGTGCTATTTCTTTTCACTTTACTCACCTATCTCCTTTGGCAAAAACATCAAAAAGCACTTTTTTCTGCGTAGCTTTTTCATTCTTGTAATATCCATTAAATTTGTTCGGCATGAAAGTGTCAAGTTTCGTGATCAATTCACCGGGCTCTCCAAATCCGGACTTTTCCATGTTCCTCAATAAGATTGTTTGCTTCATATCCCTCACTTAATTTTGTTTATACCTCGATGCAAAATCCATTTTTTCGGATAGGTTGTTCTGAGACCGGATCAATTTGAATAAGTCTTACCATTTTATTAAATGTCCTCAGAAGCCAACCATAGTGTCCAATGGCACCAGCCCCAAAATCGTTGTTGCATAGATTACACAACAGCACCGGGCCTATAGCTATGTGGTGAGTAAACCTTTCTTTTCACGGGAAAAAAAATCATTTGCTGAACTTTCTGTGGCGCCATAAAACTCGCCGTTCTTTTGAATGTTAAATCTAAGGTATTGCGGTTAATTGTTTGATAATTTAACCTCTAACTTTTTTCTGGCTTTTTACTTACCTGTGTTTGAATCTTTTCCAGATATCAGGACCTAAGCCATTACCGTAGATGAAACGGATGTGGTGTTTCCGTTCCAGAGGATGTGGAGGTTGATTTAAAAGGTATCGACAGAACTCGCCAATATACTGAAGTTTCGTTTTTAAAGCGAAAGCAGCAATTAGCAACTTCTCCCGTGATTTTGGGTTTCAAAAGGAAACCGACAATCGGTTATTTACCACAAATACAGTGACTTTGTGTCGTATACAGTCGTCCCAGAAACGCCTGGCAGAAAACTTGCGGGCCAATACGATCGTAGCACCGGAGCCCCAGGCTGCATTGGATAAGACAATTACTACGCCAAACACGTGAATAGAGATGAACTCTCTTTATGTGAACAATAAAGCCCGTGTACATACACCCTGAGCTGTGGAACAACGGCAGGACGCAATACACCCTATCATCTTCATTTAAGCCAGCAAAGTGTTTATAAAACACAAGGGCAACTGAAGAGAGAAAAAAGATATATATATATATATGACTTAGTTCCATACAATGTATGTAAAAGGTATAGTTATAGACTTGCCGTTTAAACGACCATGTTCCATGACAGCTGGCTAACATTCATAGATAGATCACATTAAGTACAGATAGGACCAGATCTGTAACGTACTTTGGGAAATCCTGTAGTCCCACTGAAATACTTGTATTTAACATACACCGGCCTTTTTTATGATTCTTTACCTCGTATAAATTAGACACGCCGTATCAGTACTTCTTGTTCCTTTTAGGAAAGATTCACTTGTGTCTTCAATACTGAAATTTTCGAGATAGGCGTCGGTCAACGTCGGGGCAATGGTTGTAAGGGTTTTGTTGCTTTCAATCACTTCTCCGTAGGCAAATACGTCTATCTTGAGTTGGATGGCAGCATCAATGACTGTAGCCACTTTATCAGAATAGGATGGATCGAACAGAAATAGCTTGCAATCTGACGTCTTGAGACAATGCAACAGTGATTCCTCTGCCAGGTTGGTGTTAATGAGCGAGGGGATAGCTCCGATTTTAAGGATGGCCAGCCAAACAATATAAAATGTAGGATGGTTTTGATGCATCATACAGACAACGTCTATGAAAGAAAGTGGGCGATGATTCATTTGATTCTCGTTTTCTTTTACCGCGCTGTTATAATAAAAACATTTACCCTTTCTTTTGACGTCTTGGGACAGCATCCAATGAGCCTATACAAGAGGGTTAGAGGTAAATGCTTCAGGTCGTGGTGTCCGTATTTACCAGCCGATTGGATTCTGAAACATGACAATCGCAAACGGTGAATGCTGTTTTGTCTTTTCAGTAGATATAATCTTACAGTTTACCTTTTTCAATATGCGAAATAGTATAAGATCGATCTTCAAAGATGACGAATATTCGTGATGGGTTATCCTTCGCCCGTTCCTTGAAACGGTAATAGAAATGGAGACGGTCTTGGCATTCCAGAATCTTATGACTAAAATACGAGATCCTAATTCGCCTTCGGTTTCAATGGTCTTTATTAGCTTACTTTATCAATGCCTTGAGATAAAGGAGAATCTGATTACAATCTCGGCCGAGTAACAGCCGAGCATCGAGATACATGGCGCCCAGAATGAGAGCCATCACAGTGATGATAATGTTATACATGCCCTCTTTTACAATGAGGAAGATTTTAAGACGTTTTTTCTTTTATATGACAGCTTTGAAAGTGGATAGGCTAATGAACAAAAGGAAAAAGAAGGGAAAGAGCAAAAGAGAGCGTGTGAGAGAGAGAAAGCAGAGAAACGGTAAAAATTTGAACAGCGATATCTGCATGAACAAATTGGCCATTTATGGCATCTGCACTAATTCACTTGGATGGATCCAGCTGACCGAATATGAGGGCTCACATCGGCCTTTTTAGCACGGCTTTCATTAATCCACACCTTAATTTGTTGTAATAATCTTCGGTGTTGTTCAGCTGTGGCAGCTGTGGATTCGGATGCTGGATACAGAGTAACTGGTTTGGAACTTCCTTCTACCTTGACAACCTTTTCCTCCGTCTTCTCAATATGTAGATCGGACAGATCACTCACAAGAAGATCCATCACATCCTTGTTCACACCTGTCTTTGCCTGTTCCTCCTTTGTTGCCGATGGTTCCTCAGATGTCTTGGCTTCATTCGTACGCAACTCATTCACACTTGCAAAGACATTGGATAACGTCGAGATATTCTTTTTATCTTCATAAGAGGTTGCTGCCTTGACCGGTTTGAAGGACTCAGTCTCTTGCTTGTCAACCTGACCTCCTTTCGGGTTAGCCACTTGCTTAGGTCTACTATCGTCTTTGGCACTGGTGAAATTGAGTGACGTCTGCACATCAGGCATGAAGTAGTGAGAAGCCACCATGTCAGGCACTGGTGTGTAATGCTGACGCTGACCAGTGGTGGCAATGTAAGGTGTGTATCCATCAATCTGATAGCCCTGTGTCGGATCGTAATTGTACGAATCTGCATTGTTTGGAATTGGGTATGATCGCACGTACATACTTTGTTCAGGCGATGGGTGATACATGTCACCGCTTAGATCAACCATTGCAGTGGTAGGTTGCACATAATCGTACTGCATATTGGGTAAACTAGGCTGTGTTGCTGATGGCACATAAGACCCTGTCACCGATTGGCATCCTGCAACCATACTGTCTGATAATTGCGATAACCAGAGATTCATATCTGCCAACTGTTGATCATTGATTTCAAAGTCCATATCAGTGGGTGTCAAAGCACCCGTATCCAACAAGGACTGCACACGATTTAAACGTTGTGCCATATCTTTTTATGTACAATTCAGCCTTTTGTGGAAATGATAGCGGATAATGGCATTTATTATTACCTGTATTATATTGGGGTTTCATGGCTAGATCTGCAGGGAAGATCAGATCGAGTATATCGGTTGTGGTGTTATAATCTGACACAAGGAATGGTTGTTGTGGCTGCTGATAGGGCTGGGTGAACGCAGTCGGTTCCACAAAATGGTCAGACATATCCGTGGATGGGGAGCGGTTGTTGAAGATTCGGTTGTCTGGCGACAGCTCTACATTGCAGCTAGGTTAGGTTTACCTTTTTCCTCCTCTTTTTTTTTTTTTTTTTTTTTTTTTTTTTGGGTTTTTCTGTCATACCGTCTGAATAAGTGCTCTGTGGCGGGGAAATAGGTGCTTGCAAAGAGTGGCCAAATGCCGACGTAGAAAAATCTTGCCTTGGGGGTGTTACTGTGCCTGGGGCTCGTTGACCGCCACGTAATGCATGGATATGATCCTCGTTGTGAATCTTTTCGTGTTTTTTTAGGTCTTGAGGTCTTTTAAAGGCTTTATTGCAACTCTGTGTGACGCAATGGATCATCAGCCGGTAATCCGTTGGTTTGGTTTTGTTAACACTTACATAGCATCGGTGAGGTTTGAGAGGAACATGTACACGAAGGTGACTCGTAATGTGATCTCGCTTTACAACAGTGACATCGCATTTGTCCCAATGACAAGTTAAGCACAAGTTTCCGGTTGATTTTCGACCAACATGTTCGTTTGTCAAGTGGTTATAAAGTTGTTCGGGGTCATAGTAGGATTGTTGACAATCGGTCCAGCGACAGACAAAGACTTCCTCAGCATCGATAAATGAATCCATTATAATGTGAAAAATAAAGGGTAGGTCCAAAGGGGAAAAGAAGCAATAAAGAGAGAAGAAAGCGAAGGGTTGAGGGAACGCCAAGGCAAAAGGCGAATTTCGGTTAAATAGGAGAGAAGAGTCAGAGTCTTGGCATGCGATATTTCGGGATCGACTTCTTTTTTTGCCACACAATATGGGACATAAATACGAGATAGGTTCAAACCCCTTCCTTCAGAGTATATGATGTATACATTGAATAATACTCTATCTTTATTTGAACTGCTTCAAGTAAAACCGATTGGTTGGAAAAGGCAAATGCTGTTTGTCAAGTTTATAACTAGAATATGTCTTTTCGGTCAATGCGGAATGGAAACATAAGACGATTAAACCATCCACATTGCCATCTCCAGGTTGAAAGCCTGCAACATGTGAACCTTAGCCTACGCTCTATCATTTCATCTATGATAGGAATAGCATTTTTACCCATCTGTGTAGAAGGAAATATCAAACCCATGGTTTTCTTCTCGTTTGTTTTCAAAACGGTCCTTGGCCATTCAAACAAACTCCAGTTACCGATCGTTACCAGAACAACCACCTTTCTTTTCATTAAGTACGAAACCTGAAATGAAAGGGCGGGCAATCAAGGAAGGGATTGCATGCGGTAGGTTATGGTTACATGCGCAGAACCTTTTTTTGTGCTTAATTTCTTGCAGGTTCCAGAATTTTGCCACCATTAGCATACAGTGCAAAAGGAAAAATTGGGATACATTTTCGTATGTAACCTTTGTGAACACATGCAACAGGGAACAGTCAAGGTGATTTGGATCGGTAAAGATCTTTAGTATATAGCTGACAAAAGATTATGCCCACAGAACATAATGATTTGATTTAACTGTAAATGGATTCTTTCATGAAGTAATATCTGCTTTTTAGATGTCGCATCTCCTGTACTTATTTTGCCTTGTCTTCTTGAATCGTTGGTCAACCAACTCTAATTCATCGGGATTTCATCCAGGTTTGGACTGCCCAACGCCAACTTGACGAAACCAGACTGCAACAGTTCTCCCTTGTATCCAGTCGACTTTACCCTCCGCAAGCGTGAAACCCCAACGCTGATCCAAGGTTCAATAGGCGGGACATAGTTTGGTTCAAGGCTATTGCTATCATTCGCCCTCTCCAACTATCTAAGCATTTGGCCCTTACGAGAGCATCGATATGAGAAAATAGCTATATCACACGTCCCTTTCAGAGGCAAAATGCAACATGCGTGCGGTAAACAATGGCGACAATAGACACCATCCGATCATTGGACACTGTCCATTGTTGGGGAAAGGAACTGAATGCCTTTCGAACGGGAATTTTTTCAATACCAACAGTCCTATTAAGTTTACGCACACCGAATCTATCCGACAACGAACCGGAGTTTGGAGGAGCTCGTATCACATGCGATGGGTTTCTTTCCTGCCTTTTACGATCATTAACTCTTTTATCACCGGCCAATCAGCGTTCCCATCTCCACCAAGTCAGAACTGGTAAGTCACCACTGGTTCACATTGATTTTGACGTATTTCATCTCATCCAACCCATAAATCTTAGGGTTATTTCTTCTTCCCTCTGGTTCTTTTTTATTTCTACCAGATAACTTCTCTTCACTCCCCTCTCTCTTCTCTTTCTTCTTCCAACCATGGCTTCCAGAATGCTTTCAAGAGCAAAACCATTCGTTTCACACGTTTCGTACGTCTTTTCGGCGTTAACAACTGACCAAACACATTCAATTAACTAATGAACCTTTTGCACAGACGCGCGCACAAAGGATCCGCTGCTAGTTTAAGATACTATGCCTCGGACAACCAGCAAAGGTTGAACAAATATAGTGCCACAATCACCCAACCAAAGAGTCAAGGCGCTTCGCAAGCAATGTGTAAGTTACTTTTCGCGGTAGATGGTCAATCAAGCATGTTTTAAACGCGATCATAACAGTGTACGCCACCGGGTTGACCGAGGAAGATATGAATAAGGCCCAAGTGGGAATCTCTAGCATGTAAGTTGGGATGAGTCACAATCGGACAGTGTATTGATCCTCCGCGACTCGCCGCTAGTTGGTATGAAGGCAACCCGTGCAATATGCACCTGTTGGGTTTGGCTGGCAAGGTCAAAGAAGGTGTCCAGCAAGCCGGTCTCATCGGTTACCGATTTAATACCATTGGTGTCAGTGATGGTATTTCCATGGGAACGCGCGGTATGAGTTACTCGCTTCAATCACGAGATTTGATTGCCGACAGTATTGAAACGGTAAATATTTGGATTGTACCTCTCACGAAAGGGCTAATATAAGATTTGCAGGTAATGAATGGCCAATGGTACGACGCGAACATCTCTATTCCTGGTTGTGACAAGAACATGCCTGGCTGTTTGATGGCCATGGGCCGCCTCAACCGTCCCTCTTTGATGGTGTACGGCGGAACGATCCAGCCTGGTAAGAGTTGTGGTGGTGATACCCTTGATATCGTCTCTGCTTTCCAAGCCTATGGTGAATATGTGTCTGGCGCCATCGACGAGCAGAGACGCTTTGACATTATTCGTCACGCCTGCCCAGGTCCCGGTGCCTGCGGTGGCATGTATACTGCCAATACCAGTAAGTCTTTCTTAGATGATCAATGGCCAAGACAAAGCATTAAATTAACCTGGATTTTTCATAGTGGCTTCTGCCGCTGAGGCCATGGGCATGACATTACCCTTCAGTTCGTCCACACCTGCCGCTTACCCTGAGAAGCTTCAAGAATGTCTGGATGCAGGCAAGGCCATCCGAACACTGTTGGAAAAGGATATCAAACCACGCGATATTATGACTCGGGAAGCTTTTGAGAATGCCATGGTCTTGACAATGGTGCTCGGTGGATCTACCAACGTGGTGCTGCATTTGATCGCCATTGCTCGTAGTGTTGGTGTCAAGTTGACTCTGGATGACTTCCAAGCCGTCAGCGACCGAACGCCTCTCCTGGCCGATTTGAAACCCAGGTATGATTCCTGACATAAAAAAAATGCATGGCTTTTTAATAAGCTGTATTATAGTGGCAAGTATGTCATGGAGGATCTTCATGGTGCCGGAGGTATCCCAGCTATTCTGAAGTACTTGCTCGAAAACAAGATGATCCACGGTGATGTTTTGACCGTCACTGGTAAAACTTTGGAAGAGAACTTGCATTCGGTTGCTGGTCTTCCTCAAGGCCAGGACATCATTCGTCCTTTGTCGAATCCCATTAAAGCTACTGGTCACTTGCAAATCCTGCGCGGTAACCTGGCTCCAGAGGGCTCGGTGGCCAAGATCACTGGTAAAGAAGGTTTACGCTTTACTGGAAAGGCCCGTGTGTTTGACGGCGAGGAAAACTTCATTACTGCTTTGGAAAACAATGAGTTTAAAAAGGGAGAAAAGACTGTCGTTGTTATTCGCAATGAAGGTCCCAAGGGTGGTCCCGGTATGCGGGAAATGCGTAAGTACTGGTGACCTATCCTACACAGAAAGTTGGAGTCTGATCAACAGTAATGTTTGAATAGTGAAACCATCCTCTGCTATCATGGGTGCTGGATTGGGCAAAGATGTTGCTCTACTGACAGATGGTCGCTTCTCCGGAGGATCTCATGTAAGTCATTCTTGGTATATTTGCGCCTTTGCAAAACATAGCCGATTGATAGCAAACTGTAGGGTTTCATTATTGGCCACGTCTGTCCTGAAGCCCAAGTGGGTGGTCCCATTGGCCTGTTAAAAGATGGCGACACAATTACAATTGATGCTGAAAGCCGTGAACTGAACGTCGATCTGTCTGATGAAGAATTGGCAAAGCGAAAGGCTGAATTCAAACCAGCACCTCCCAAGCATACAAAGGGTGTTTTGGCGAGATATGTAATGACTGTGAAGAGCGCAAGCGAGGGTGCTGTCACCGACGAACTGTAAAATACTTTAGCATTATCCTTCTTTCTCTCGATTCCACTGTACAGAACAATTTGAATTTCAATAATGCTTAATGCAATTAAAAAAAAAAAAAAAAGGAAAGCGTATTATAACTGGCATTGATATTGACTTTGAAATCAGTTCCCTTTTCTAAAGACAAACCGGATGGATAGAGTATTCCTAATTGTCATATCCCGCTTATTTGCGCCTTTTCCTGAGCATCCTTTCTTTCAGTCGGGATTTCTCCACCGGTGTCCTATCCTTATTTTGTTTCATTACGTTGCTTATCGGTCAAAATAGTAACTTTCTTTATTCTCTCCATTAGCCCAAAATAAGCAAAAAGAAAAAGAAACGATGACGACAGTACATACATAATCACAAGAATGGTTTCTGGGACCAACAGCGTTGTACTTGTTTTCCCTTTTTGATCGCCTCGCTTAAACTACCTATAGTGTGCTCTTGCTTAGTTTCCTTACCTTAGAATCCGTCAAATTTGACACGGTGAAAGAAAAGGTGTGAAAACTGAATCTTGGTCATGGAAAGGGACGGGAATCAAATGCAAACCTGCTAATGTACTGTGATTGAAATTTCTCAGATAGGCAAAATCTTCTATAATCTAGCCTACAAGGTCACCAACTGAGGCTATTGCTAGAAAAGCCTTTCTATGTCCTATCATTTCATGGAATGATAGGACATTCAGAGAATACCTAGTCCGGACTGTGTTCAATTGGCAATGGACCTGTTTCTCTGAACAGATCATGAGTGCGATAAGCAACGTCCGCCAGACGGTCATGCCAAACAATAAGAAAAAGTACGATATACATAGATCTGTGCAACAAAAATTGTTTTCAACGAATAAAACTTGTTTGAGCGTCCACAAAACTTTTGGTCAGACCAATCATCATTCAGTCGCCAGTATCTGGCGTACTTCGTATACGGCATGTGTACCGGACTGTATCAAGTAACCTATAACGGCGTTAAGGGTTAGGTAGATTCTGCATAATGTTATCAAGTGCGCTCATTATGTTTCTGACGTTTATTATCAATAATACACGTAATATGACACACAATAATGACATCGAATAAGCAGGCAATAGCTTGTGTGTTGTGTGGCTCTCTCGGGCAAAAACTTCTGACCTTAGTATTTATCTAAAAACGGCATCTGCCATTCAATCAGGCTCTGTAATACACATTCCGCTTCGAAAAAGGTTTTTGCCCGAATCAATTCTTAACTTGATACCGTGCCTGGCGCGGATTACTGGTGCAAATAGACTGTCCCTAAACTAAAGACGACATTGTGACTGACGTCATCCATTAGGTGCGCATAGTGAATTTGCAATTCATTCTGGATTAAAAAGGCTCGGCAGACGGGCTTTGTCTTTGCCTTTTATCAGTATAATGGATTCTTATGAAACTATCAGTTGGAACACGCATGAAACAACAAGTGGAGAGTTCTCCAGTCCTCTAGATAGCGACGATCCATTATCTGTGAACAAAAGAGATACCGAGAGTGTCTATGTAAGCGAGGTAAATCGTATTTTGTCCTTTGCCATGACTTTTCAAACTTAGTCTGTTGGCGATAAAGGTCCAATCCCGCAATGCATTCCATTCCCAGGATTCTTTCCAGACTGCATCGATGAGACCTTCTAATGGATCAGCGCATTCGCTCGAATACCCCACACCAGATCCCGTTCCACCTCCCTCTCCTCCGCAAAACGAAACGCCTGAACTAATTAACCATGAATCACTTGTACCAGAACAAATGACAATCCAAATCAGTGATGCGCAGAAGCATACTGACACCACACAAGGCCCCTTTGTAACCTATCTTATTACGACAGAGGTAGGTTGCATCGATAAGTGCGATCAATATATCAGACGTTTAATCGATCCATCAATCACAGACCGTAGTGAAGACATTTTCCTCACGGACTCCACGACCTGTCAGGCGGAGATTTCAAGATTTTGTATGGCTGCATAACGCTTTGACTTTGGAATTTCCTGCTAGTATTGTCCCTCCATTACCTGACAGACATAGATTAGGTAAAGTGCCCGATCTCCTTTTCTGATCAATGTCGGGGATTAAATGAGTGCCCAAATAGAATATATCAAAGGTGACAGGTTTAGCGCAGGATTTATCGAGCGAAGACGATTGGGGTAAGCAGGGTGCAGTGAAGTAAGATAAAGATTAGTCAGGATTGATTACTTGTATTAGCTTACAGTGGTTCCTTGACCGGATAGCATGGCATCCTTGGCTGCAGCAATCGCAGAGCACAAGAGTATTTCTGGAGTCCAATGACTTTGTATGCAAAAAAATTCAACCTTTAAATGGATTTATTGCTGGATTCTGACATTTCTACGCTTAGAAAAATGATAAGCAAATACAATCACGACACGTGCCACCGCCAGCCTCTGTCTTGGAATCGCTCAGTGATACCCTATTGAACGCCTTTGCAAGAGTGAAACGGCCTGATGAGCGCTTTATCAATATGAAAGACAACATAGATAAATTTGAAGAAAGTTTAAGCACTGTGGAGAGGCTCTATGCAAGAATCAGCAAACGCCAACATGGTAAAGAAAAAAATATATCCGAATAGTGCAGCCATCTAATATCTTATTTACAGATTTGCAGCAAGATTATGCCAGTTTTGCAAGCAGTATCCAAGGCCTGTCCGCTTTGGAAACCAATATCACGTATCCTCTACTTCAATTTGCAGATACAACGAGGGCATATGTGGAGGCCATGAAAAAAATGGTGATACGGCGACACGTTTTACTGTTGCCTAATCGTTATGTGGCTAGACCAACAACGAAGAACTATTGTTCCTTAATGACGTCCATGAGTTACTGGCTTACTGCCACGCGGCTAAGGTAAGATTGAAAAGATTGTTCTGTTTTTTTTTTCTAATGCGTTATAGGCGGTATTGAAAGCACGCGATCAAAAACAGGTGGATTTTGAGGCACTTTCGGCCTACTTACAGCAAGCAATCGAGGAACGTGACCGGTTACGGAATCCCAGGGCTTTCTATAATAGCAGAAGCAGTGTAAATATCACAGAGTTCATGACTGACAGGATCAACGAAGTTCGTGGTGTGGATATGCAGCTCGCAAGGCGAGAAAAATTGAGTCGTCTTGAAAGGAAAATCAACAGCGTATGTCTATCTAATTCTGGTTGGCATATCCCTTTCTGATACAGTGACTGTTAGCTTACCCAAGAGGTGGCGAGTGCCAATGACACTTCAAACAGGTTTTCAGAGCAATTGATAAAAGAATTTGAAGTGTTTCAGAGAGCCAAGACGAAAGAACTGAAGCAAGGTTTGACTGCCTACGCCGATTGCCATATCGAATTCTTTCGGCAGGTAGTAACTGGATTAGCGTAGAAAGAAAAACTGTGTTTTCCTCATCTGTTTCTTAGGGTGCATCTATTTGGGAAGAAATTTTGCCAGTGCTTGAACAAATGAAAATAGACGATGACGACTACATCAGGCATCAAGAGGATAGGGAGGATACGAACGATACATACAATGTAGACACCGTGAATAGCGTGCAGGATGCAGAGGATATATATGACGGTGAAGTTGATTTTGCAGCTGATCCTGAGGCTATGAATGATGCCTTGAACGCGGGAGATGTATTCCAATACCGGCAACACGCGTTTTGAGGATATGCACTGACAATAGACAGTCGTAAAGCTGCATTTGTTTGTTTGCAACCCAACGTGATGGTTTAGTGATACCTACAGTACGACAATGAAAAAGAAAATCTATTTTTTTTTCCCACTCAACTTCTTTTTATCTTTCCCGGGCCGGTTTTGAACCAACCGGAAGTTTTGTTGAAGCGAACTGCCATTTTTAGTCGTTTTCTGGGATTAAGTTAGAAGTATAAAAAAAAAAAGTGAGAACTAAGCGGGTGAGGCGTTTCAAACCTTCTTTTCTTTTACTATGTCTCTTTCTGAATTTTCTTTAAAGGGGAAAAAGGCTATTGTCACAGGAGGAGCCAGGTTAGACAAAAATTGGGAGATTGGAAGGAAAAGTTGCTGAGAAAGAAAGGCTGAGCTCAACAGATGTCTTGTTACAGGGGCCTTGGATTGGAAATGAGCAAGGCTCTTGCTGAAGCCGGGGCAGATGTGGCTGTGATGTATGTCTCGGACGATAACACACACAATACTGCTAAGGAGATTGGTGAGCAATACGGTGTGGCATGCAGAGCCTACAAAGCCGAAATCACGGATGCAAAAGCAGTTCAAGCTGCGATCGAAGCAATCCATGCAGACTTTGGCCATATTGATATTTTTGTGGCTAATGCCGGCGTGTCAAAGGGTGGTCCAGCAGAAGTGGGTGTTAACGAACCGCGAGCTTTTTTTTTAAAAAAAAAAAAAAGAAAAGAATATGGCAATTTGAGTCACTGAATGAATGGATAGACCTTCAGTCTTGATGACTGGCGTAGGCTATTTGATGTCAATGTCCATGGTGTTTTCTACGGTGTACAGGCCGTATCAAAGTAAGAAAGGACAAAAAGGAAAAAAAAAAAAAAAAGACGGGGAAGATTTTAAAAACCATGGTTTAGATACATGTTGGAGCGAGGACAAGGAAACATTATCCTCATTTCCTCCATATCCGCCGCCGTAGCCAACCAGCCTCAAGCCCAATGTGGAGTAAGTTGTAAAAAAAAAAAGAAAAAGAAAAAAGAGAGATGAGAGCGTAAAACTTTCGGTTAATGGTACCTTTTTTTTTTCCTTTTTCTTCTTGTTAACCCTGGTAGTATAATTGTACGAAAGCAGCTATTAGTATGATGACGAAGTGTCTCGCTTCGGAATGGGCCACGCGTGGAATCCGAGTCAATGCAATTTGTCCGGGGTATATGCAGACGGATATGCTAAAGAACGCAACGACCAATTTGCCCGATCTCGTGCAAGCCTGGAAAAACTTGACCCCTGTGCGTCGTCTCGGCAATCCGAAAGAAATTAGAGGTGCTGTGGTTTTTTTAGCTAGTGAAGCCAGCAGTTACGTTACTGGGACAGAGCTCTTTATTGATGGCGGCTATACAGCAGTCTAATTAAAAGAAATACGTTCTTTAAATTTATAAAAAAAAAAAAAAAAAGGGAAAAGGCTAGGATATAACAAGGGTCTGACCTAAATGAAAGTGAGTGAAACATGAAATCAAAAATGTATTAAAGCAGATCAATTTGGTTTCTGGGTTTCGCCTTTTCTTAATTCCAAAGCATTTTATTTTCTTTTTTTCTTTTTCTCCGTCCATTTGATCATGACGTCCCAATTCTCATTGAAAGGCAAAAAGGCAGTAGTGACAGGTGGAGCAAGGTGAGTTTGGTTCTAGCCAAGCCAGAATTAGCAAGTCAAGACCGTTCGCAAACACTTATGGTATGTTGATTTAGGGGACTTGGTTTGGAGATGAGCAAAGCCTTAGCTGAGGCTGGTGCTGATGTCGCCTTGATGTTTGTATCGAATCCAAAGACGCATGACACAGCTGCCGCCATTGCTAAAGAATTTGGCGTGGTCTGCAAAGCGTTTCGAGCCGAGATCACCGATCCAACGGCTGTCAGAAAGGCAATTGACGAAATTCATGCGGACTTTGGACACATTGACATCTTCGTCGCCAATGCAGGAATTGCTGTGGAGGGCCCTGCCGAGGTAAAAAGGCAAAATATATAATATATAAAAAACCAAATCTGTCCTTCAAAAGTTTCATTCAGATTTTTGGGTAACATGTTGCGATGACGTTTTCATAGACCTTTGATCTAAATGAATGGCGCCGTCAGTTTGATGTCAATGTTCATGGTATGTTCTATGGTATCCAGGCTGTGTCCAAGTAAGTTTTTTCTTTTTTCATTTGAGAAAAAAAAAAGAAAAAGAAGCATATCATTTACTTTAGATGTTTTTTAGATATATGCTTGAGCAAGGCAAAGGAAGTATCATTATCATTTCCTCCATGTCAGGCCACATTGCCAATCGACCGCAACCCATGTGTGGCGTAAGTCTGAACGATGAAAACAGCATGATTGTGTTGTTCTCAGATCACAAGTTATATAGTACAATGCAACAAAAGGAGCGGTGACTATGATGGCCAAGTGCCTTGCATTTGAATGGGCTACACGAGGAATTCGCGTCAATGCGATCTGTCCCGGTTATATGAAGACGGAGATGCTGAACGATATTTTGAAAACAAAGAGAGAAATGGCAGAGACATGGATCAGCCTCACGCCCATGAACCGGTTGGGTGAGCCAAACGAATTGAATGGTACTGTGGTCTTTCTAGCTAGTGATGCCAGTAGCTATGTCACCGGCGCCCAAATCATGGTCGACGGCGGTTACTGCTGCGTGTAAAAAGTTAAAAAAAAAAAGTTGCCTTTCTTTTATCCATTTTTTTTTGATGTACATATTGGAACTTGTTCTTTTTCAATGAACGATTGTAGTTTTACTTTGTGAAATTAGTTATTGGTCAAACAAAAAACCTGAAGAGATAAAGACGGTCCATGCTAGTTTTGCTTAAGTTGGATGATTTTTATTATTTAGGATTTGTTGTCCGCAGAAGACTTTGCCCATGGCGTTTAACAGTTTGTTAGCTTTAGGAATTGGAAGGGGTTGTTGATGGGTAAAATGGTAAGGAAAGTAAAAGCAGCAGGGCAAAAAGAGAAGGGTTGTATAGTTCAATGAAATGTCTTTAATTGCTTAAGAGGAACCACAAGTTCGACATTGGTAGCGGAGCCGGTAAATGGGATATGGTTGGTTGGTTTGGGAAATTCTTTAACCTGATCGTAAGTATCTGTGCGGCTACTTACGAAAAACTTATCTGTGTTACTCGCGAATTGATTCCTATGAATTTGTTGGAGTGTCAAACTAAGTTGAGAAAGAAGTTGAATGTCTTAATGCCCTATTCACGCAATTTGCTCATAACCAGAGCTTGTGAGAGGGCTGGTGATTCGTACAAAGCAAAAAGCACACCATAATAATAAAATGAAAAAGCTTTGATATGTTGATCTGACAGTGATGAAAAGGTTTGAAACCCATCTGTCACTGAGACCGCAACGGAATTAAGAAAAGGGCATGTCGCAGATCGTGATGCAATGGTGAGGCTAGTTGCAATGTGGAAAAGTGTACAGTCAAGCCTCGCTGTGTGGCTACTGCCACCTTGGTTACAGCTATGTAATCTTCAGGATGACAAATTTTGGCTTGTGGTGTAAATGCTGCTAATGCGAGATTAAGCTCAATGTCACCATCTCGTTTACAGCAGACTATAACGCAGTTTAACTGCGGATCCTACAGGCATCGTATGGTCCGTCTGCAGACACTAGCCGATAAATGGATTATGAAATGCACCGAGAAAGTCGCGTTAAACCGGCCTATTCCGTTTGCACTGCTTTCAGATTCAGATGGCATAAGAGATGAATAAACCGTCAGAGTTAAAGAACTTCTTTCGTTACCGTTACCCAATGCAGTTTTCAAACCTTTTTTCATAGACGGACCGCCAAAAATCCATGTACTACACTCGGACTGTAATGGTATGTCTGAAACATTCAGACAGCGGAAGCGGCATCTTTCCACTTTAATATTGTGCGACGACGGCTTGTCTCCTATTATTCAAGCTTAGTGTGTTGTTTGAGAGAAGCAGAAGCAGCCATGCTGTGGTTAGAATAGTTGCCTGCTAGACATTGCGAAAGAAGGAAACGAAAGGATTCCCGAAAATTCTTTTGCGACTACTAAACCTAATGGAGCCTGCAAAAAGATGACAGTTTCTGCTAACTGATTAACACTCTAGATCCGATAGCTTTACTATCAGCAAATCCACCCAGATTACGTCAGGAGTAAAGAAAACAAGCCAGCCTTGGCAAACAATTAAAAAAAAAAAAAAAGGCTTGAATATGCTGTCAGTGCTTCCTTTTCATAGGCATTGGTGATTTTTGCTCGTTGCGTTTGCCAATTTTTTTTTTCCTTTTCTCTCTGAGCTTTTAACGTGACCTTATTCAGGACCAGTAAACGATCAATGCAGATTATCGCCTGATTGGTGCAGTTAGGCATTTATATCTAACTCTTTTACGACGTTATGTCACATCATGAATATGTTGCGACCATGACAAATTTGTCTAGCATACAATGACGGAGAGTGAAACCTTGGATAAGAATAGTTTTACGGTTCACAAACAATTGAATGCAGCAGATGTATGACATGGATATACACACAAACACTCATGTGATCAATCTTGGCAGTTACCATAGCATTATACATGGTTTGCAGTTGTCTCGATCTGTTCGAACCCCAGTAGGAATCTGCAGCCCTGGCATGAGTGTCATGTGGAGAAAAAAAACAGTCCACTGAAGATCTACAAAGGAAAAGATTTGAAATGCAATGTAAATCGGCGATAGTAAGGGCATGGTGAGGAGGGCAGTGCCAAGCGCTCAGGAACAGTAATCATGCAGGGAGGTTATCGGAGCTGAGATTATCCCAATTATCCACTAAAGTGGAGTAGTAGTGGAGGGAAAAATTGCCTATACAAGGAAATGTACTGTTTGTCTTTTTAAAGCAAAAAGGTATAGCTAAAATACCTGTGTAGTCTTCCTTAACAAAGCATTACTTGGCAAAGCAGTTTTTAGAAACGGATAACACGGTTCCTACTTTATACCCATGTCATGTATGGATGTTCCGACTAAAGAATCAGTGGCACTATCCTTCATCTGGTGAATCATGTTTTTCTTTTTTCTTATTATTCCTGGATAAGGAATTATGCTATACAATACTTTCATCTTGGTATAAGCACGAAACAGTGCATGCTGTCAAAAATAGAGTCGACTTTTTTTTTCTTTTTTGCTGTATCAAAAGTTTTCCATTGTTCTAGAGGTTTCTCGCTGCTATGCTTAGTATTTTAGTCTCCAAGTAACTGTTCTCAGGGTTTCATTTATTACCCAAGTTGGCATTTTCTGTTCTAGGTTATTATCTTACTGATGCAAGAGCTCCAATCAACGGAATGGCTCCTGAATTCAATAAAATCCGGAAACAGATATCCGCTGTTGACCTAGTTAGGAAGGAAAAGACGGCCACATCTTACCATGTGTCTCGTAACACCTTTGTAGTACTTTTAGATATGAAGCCTATCCATGTTAGTATTTTTTCATTAGTTCGGTGTAGTTATCGGCTAGTTCTTAGTAGTATGTATATAGTAAGAAAAGCGTTGAATCATTGTAATATGAAATGTAGCTTTATGCGTGCACTGTAAGACAAACTGACTTTTTCTTTCTCCTGCAATCCGACCGTTTAGAGTTTTGTGCTTATATCCGACTGCATGGTACATAAATATATATAATGATGAAGTCCATTTTCCCTTTCCCTTTTTTCTTCTATTTCTTCTTCACTTACACATACACACGCTCTCACTCACACAATCTCTCTCTATTTATTTTGGATCCTCTTCTTTTACATATCAACATAATACATTATGTTCTCTCTGACCCGTCAATGGCGTCGATTAAAGGGACTTTCACGGCGGCGGTCATCATCTGTGTCTCAGAAATCTGTCCGTTTCTATGCGATAGATGCTATCTATTATACTCATAGTTCAACTGAATATGACCGATCGGCTACACCAGAATCAGACGAACGGCCCGGGGTTCAATTCGTAATTGACGTCGGCACATTGTTGCCGGAGGAACAGGAAGACGATATTGACGATGACGATGATCAAACTATCCGAAATACAAACCACAATCGGCAAGCACATCTTCAGAGCATGGCGTTATTGATTGCGCAGCGCGCAATGCGATGAAGTTCTTTTCCTTTCTCTTCTTTTTTTATACCCCTTCTCATGTTCAGCAACAAAAAATCCCCTCTTTCTCCGTGAATATTTTCTTTCTTTCTTTCTTTTTTTTCTTTTTTTGCATAATCAATTGACCATTTTGAGAAAGCTGACACGCATGTGCAAGATATAATTCTTGGCGAAAACACAAAAATGGTGTAAAAAAGAATAAAATGAAACTGTTTAACCGCTTCTAAATAACCTGCATTCATGTATTTACGTAAACAAAAAAAAAATGAAAAATAACATCCCGTCTATTTTCGTTTATTGTCAGTGTAAATAGGGCATGACAAGTTCTTCTTCTACTCTCTCTCTCCTCCCCTCTCCCCTCTTGATGCATACTGATTTTTCTCAAGCTAAACAAGAGTCACTTTTTCTTCTCTGTCTCTTTCTTTCTTTCTGGACAACATACTATGTATGCAGGATGACTTGGAATAAACCAACCTTTTCCTCCCCCCCAAAAAAACTCACACACTCCCTTTTCCGTACTTACACTTACTCTCGAGGAGGGGAAAGGGTGTCAGTTGACATTGTCCAATTTGTATTTTCTCTTGTTACCTTATGCAAACAGTATTTGATAAATCAAATTTCTTTTTCCGAGAATGTGGTAATAGTATACCATGTTACAGCTTACATCATGGTTGCGTTATCAGCAGAAAAAGATAGTTTGACAGTACAAATTTAGCCCATTTTTGGGGTCTTTTATGAACTTTAACAATTTTGATTGTATCCCACAATGAGTTAATTTTCCCAGATTCACATTAGAAAAAAAAAAAAGATGAACGTCATCTTAATAAGGATACAGGGTTCATTGATTACTCCTTTTATTTACCACGTTTGAGAATAGCATTGCGCGTTCCAGTTAAAATAAAATGGCGGATAATAAGCCGCGTTGAAACTAACAAAAGCAGCAAACATTAACACATCCTGGAAGAAGCATTGATAGAAAAATTATCATTGTTTACCAGCGATAGTGATCGTACGACAAGTTCATGCATTCCAGACCAAAGAAAAGAAAAATAAACGTAATAGGGAATTAAAACGGGCCAAATCCTCTATACTTTTAGGAGGAGACATAAGGAAGGGAGGAGAAAAAGAAAGAAAGAAAGAATTTTGGCGGAGCGACATAAATCATTGAGTGGGGGAGTCGTTGTCCTGACTGCCCAATGCGTCTGACTTTTCTTGTCCCACTTCTGCATTTGTCCAAATTGGTGAATTTTTTCTATGGCTCCCGCAAGACCAAAAACCTTGATTCAACGTGTTGACTTCCCCGTCTATGATCTCGATTTTACTGTAAATGACGACCTGGTGGCCGTTGGAGGCGGTGGTGCCAATCGCTCGGGTGTGAAAAATAAAGTGGTAAGAATAGACTAGACCCGCTTTGTTTCCTTCCTTTTTCTGCTTTTTCCTCACTCATTGTCTAACACAAAGGTGTCATTGAGAATCGATGAGGCACGACAACAGTTGGTAGAAAGAGCATCTCTTTCTTTCCCGGAAAGCGAGGACTGCCCCATGTCAGTCGCATGCCATCCAACGGTTCAGTGACTATTGCCATTCCTGCTTCAAAGTAACTCATGCGAGTTTCTCTTTTTTCATCAGATGCCTGAATTTGCGGCCGGTATTAATCAATCTGTTGAAAATATTAAGCAAAGGAACAATAAGAATTGCAGAGTATTTAGCCTTTCGGACGGGTAATAGAGCAAAGCTTTAGACGTGGCAATCATAAATCTTTATGCCTTTGACAGAACCATCGTACAGAAAGCCGAGACGTCCACAAGCTCAAACACGGATCCTGACCAATATTTGGTAAATTAAAGAATGAAAGCATAATGGGCAACAAAGGACATTCATCTGTAGCAATCTATAGAGAGTGCTCCGATACAGTCGGTCGGGAAGATATATGGTCTCTGGATTTACAGATGGCAAGGTGACCTTGCTGAACTATCCAGATTTGACACCAGTCTTTCCACCAATACGATTCAACGATATCCAAGATGCTGATTTCGACTTTGAGGAGAAACATGTTGCTGTAGCCACTCCCAAAGCGATTATCATCCTTTCATTGGAAGATGGGGCCGTAGAACAAGTTCTCAACAGTCCTAATCTGAATCGCAATACGGCGTGCGAATTCCGCGCCTGTCGGTAATGTGTTGAAAACAGACGAAAAAAACAAAAAAAAGAAAACCGCCCAAAAGGCATGGATGCAGCAAAACCTATAGCTAATGGATGATCCCTTGGGACAATAGATATTGGAAAGCGCGAGGAGAATCACAGATGCTGTATGCTGTCGTCAATCCCATTTCTCGGGGTCGTGGCTTTATTTGCATGTGGAAATTGCGCCCTGGTCGCCAGATTCCAACAAGAGCTACCATGGCAGCAAGTGTTAGTCGCAAGGCCATTACTAGCTTCTGTGTGAGGTAAAACTTTGAAGAGATGTGTTCAAACTTTCTGGGATTTGACCTTGGGGCCTGGCTAGCCCAATTGGAAATATTTTAGCTTATGCATGCACTGATCTGTCCATTGGTCTCGTGGATGCCAAGACATTGAAGGTGAGGCTAGTTTTTTCCATCCATATCATCTGGTTGGCCCATTAACTGACGGAGATGTATCAGCCAGTTCTGCGTGTGAACCATGCACACGGGTTCGCCATCACCAGCCTGAGGTTCACCCGTTCAGGCAAGTATCTGGCTAGTGCAGGCGCAGATAATTGCTGCCGTGTAATGGTCGTACCAGATAACCTAGAACTAGGTAAGTGTTGGCTTCATGATCCCTTCCAATTGAAAACGCTGTTTGAAGGCATCGATTACGGTACGCCTGTCTACGTGATCCTGTGTATGCTGATGACAGCCCTATGTGCACATATCATTGTACAAATGGCTCATACTATCTCTTAATAATGCTAATTGAGTACTGAATAAACCGATCATCGAGATGTTGGATAAGAAAGTGATACGGTATAATACTACTTTATTTCTCCAAGTGCAGGATTCTATCCAATCATAACTGAAGTGTTCTACCGTAAACCTTTTCGGTTATCATGCTAATTAAAGACATCTTCAACCATTCTATTTCTGTTCCTTATATTCTTCTTCAACAGAAGATAACAAGGAAACTCCTTTTTTTTTTTTTTTTTTTTTGCCTAGGATGTCTTTCATGTGCCCGTATAAGAAGAGTTTTTGGCATCCGTAGTGGCAGCCGATCGTCGTATAGTCTTTGTACGGCTGCCAGGAAATCCTGGTCGATCTCTAACAGCAGTAGCTGCTGCGTTCACAGTCACTTCCGCCGTTGACTTCTTGGCCGCAATACCAACGATGCCTTTATGAGTACTAGTGGTCGAGTTTTGCAGGTGGCTAAGCGTCTTTGACCTTGAGATGGTATTGTGTCGAATATCTTCATGCTGTTTTGGCATCATTTTTTCACCGAGAACACGAGTATTACTTCGTCTCGGAAGTCCAATACGACTCGTTGACTTTGATGCCGATATCGAATCAGTTAGGGTTCCGGCATACCTGGACGACCTTGTCGTCGGTGGAGCAGGTATATGCGATCCTCGCGTGGCCAGTCTAGAATGCATAGGTGGTACTTTTGATGTAGCGATCGGCAAGCTATCCTTCGTTTCACACGTAGACGGAAGGCTGGAAGACGGACGCTCAGTCGTCGGTATGGGAGGTGGAATTACGCACGGCGCGCGAGCACAACTCTGACTTCTTCTGACATGGTCCGTTAACGGAGTAGTAGATCTGCTACATACTATTCCTGTAGGTCTAGTTTCGCTGCAAGTGCCAGTGACATCTTGCAACGCTGTGAAGTGCGTCCTTTCTATGCTTGGTAATTCTTTGACATTCTTTGCCGCACTTGACGGCTGGCGTATCTTGTTTATAGGTTCTAAGCGTTGTTAAAGATATAGACCCAGTCTACGTAAAATCAGCGCTAGTCTCTTATTACCGCCGTTTGGGAGAGCACTATCTCCATTTCCCTAGAACAAGCGTTCCGGTTTTTATATTGTCTGTTTCTATAAAATACCTGTCTCAACATACCTTTCCCACATTCAGTGGATGGCAGATAGGTTTGCGTATCATTTTCAGACGCTGGCGATTGTATTTTGACCGAATTTGGATATGGTCAAGCGTTTTGGCTGACCATTTCTCTAACCCATGCAGTACCTACCAGCAATTCGAAACATATTGTCTGTATGTTTAGTGGGGGCTTAAAGGAATTCGCTTTCTTATTTTTACATCTAGGTTCCAAAACGATTCTCTTGAGTCATCTAGATCCAAGGTAGATAGTTCAGGTAGGTCTGTTTCATCTTCCATTGATGTTGTGAAATTGGCGCTGATGAAATCATCTAGATCAATGCTATCCTCTGAGCTTACAGAGGATAGAGATTCGGATATGTCTCTGGGCTGTTCCTGGTTTTCAGTGCTAAGGTCCTTTTAGCGTTTTATTATCATAATTGTGTCCTTGTGTGCTACCAAGAAGGGCCGCTCTTGTCCTCTCTTTCTTTCTCTATTATTGCGTTAATATCGTTTTCCTGACCTTGCGAACCTGTCAAACAACTTTGCGAGTCCGACTGTTTTGGCAATGAGCTGTTCGATCGAACGGATGCTTGATGGTCATTGACACTGAACGCGTGAGTCATTTTAAAGAATGAAAGAACAAATGGAGAGACCCCGATGATAAACTTCCCGAAGAACGAGAGACGCTATATTAAAAATTTCCATCACTATTGGTAATTTTTCGCAGACTATCTAGATTTCTGTTGGATTGTATGTTTATTTTCCAAAGAGTCTTTCCGGTTGCCCTCCGTTGGCCGAGGAAACGTGGCCCGTAAACCTACCATGCAAGATGAAAACAGCGTACATGAAAGGATGGGTGCGTTACTTTCATTTCCTTAATTTCCGAAGAGCTATCTTCAAGGGGACTATGCAATCCTTAAATGGACAACAAGAAAAGACTTCTACTGATTTCTGGCGTTGTATTAGCCTTCGGTGCAAGTTTGCATCACTTGTGTAACCTGGTACAGTTACGGAAACGATATACGCCGTCAAACACGAACGAACAAGGTAAGATCTTTGTCTGCCATTTTTGATAGGCAAACAGCACGGCAATAGAAGGGCTAGGTGTTGCCTTATCAAATCAATCAGCATGTCTTGACCGCTTGTTCTTCTTAGATTTTTCATAGGCTGTTGTGACAAATCAGATAGGCAGGCACTAGACCTGAAATAAACAGGGTTATGATTCACTTCATCAATGTGCTACTCCTCCTCATTAAATCTCATCCCCTATAGTTTTAGGTGCTTTTCAGAAAACAGAAAATAGAATTATTGTCTATAGCCATTTTCCGTAATCGAGACTTCTGTTTGAGCTTGTCAAACTGGAAAGTCTCGGTACTAACTGAAAAATGACTTATGAAAAAGGAGAAAAAAACACAAGCTATCGTGTGAAATTTGTGTTTTTGGAGGGATTTAAGCAACTCTATGTAATGGTTAAGGTACCATGACAAATGATAGATGATCAGATTAGGAAAAGCGACAATCCGCTTTATGAAGTTTTGTATACGATTGGATTCTGCACGAGCTACTGCCTTTGAAGCATGGAGGATTAGGAATCCTAAGCTACCCCAGTTTAAAGCCTTTGCTTGCTTGAGTCATAGAAGCTGATCAAATAACAACTACTGGTTCGTAATCATCTCGTATCTGGATGAAGTTCTTATTCGGAAGGAAGCAACGAGGAATATGAAAAATGAATTACATTTCCACTAACTTTCTAAGATTAGCGTAAACCTAGCTCAGCGCTAAGATCTCTTTGATTCGTTGCGTGTACAATGAGTTAATTTATGTTAGTCTCCACATTGCAGAAAAGAAAAGAATGTATCTCACTAATTTTTGCAGATCCTTGTTATACACAGACAAACGAGCTTTTCAAAGTACTAGGTTGTGGGGGCACGTTCTCGTAAGATCGCCAAGGGGTATTTAAACCCATAGAAATCCAATGTCCTTTTTTCTTGTCCTTAAGCTCTCACCCTTTCATTACTTTCTCTTATCATGCGCTTCCAAGCCGTTCTTTTCGCTCTCGCCGTCTTCTTCGCTGCTTCTACTCATGCTGCCCCCGCCAAGCCAGACACTGGTGCTGGCACTACGAACGTGAACACAGGAAACGATCTCGCAGGCACCAGAGCCACCGATACCAGCAGTTTGGCTGGCAACCCTCTGACGGCAGACGTCTTGGGCGGAATTCCCCTCGGCGGCAAGACCGCTCTCCCCGCTGCGGGCACGATTGAACAAACAGTAAGCGGCGTGTTGCCCAAGAGAGCACAGGTCATTCCTCCAAGCACCGTTCAAGAAGCGAACAGTGTTGCCTCGGAAAGCAAGAATGATCTGACCCAAACAGCCGGTGGCGTAACAAACGGTTCGATTGGTCAGCTCACTTCCTAGAGAGCAGATCCAAACCGCAAAATGCGGTAACGTCATAGCTTAGCTTGCTATCTTTGTTTCTTGACGTTGTATTGCCTCAATGTAGGAATAAACATTCAATTGCTTTAAGTTGACGATCAAAACACGTTGATACTTTGATAATAAACTCTTATGGTGTCAAGGTTTACAGCATCTGTTTCAAAGAGGCTCAGGATGCTCGTCTAGATTCGGATACTAACTATTGTAGTGATTGCAGTTGCAGAGCCCTCCTTTTTCAGAGCAGTTAGGCAGATTACACCCATCCTCAAGATCCGGCTTGGAACGTTCAATTGGTCGCACTTCGCAGGGAGATAGATAACCAGCCTTTCCATTAACATGGAACATTTCTCCAACTGAAACGTTCCGTTCATAATATCTTGTAATTTATTCGCTTTAGATATTATGGCAGCTAAAAATACAATATGGGAATGTCATTAAACCAACAATGTGATGGATATACGTATTATACATGCAAAAGGTATCTACTGTGATTCATTCGGGGTGTCAATAACATAGAACTGATCCACTTTTGTAATCCAGTCCATCATGTCCTCGTAATCAGGCGCTTGTAACAGGTAGACGTTATTACCAGTGTAGATTGCAAATGTATTTGGACGCTACATCAGGTAAGGCAGCATTAATAATATACATACTTTAGCCGATTTTATCTTTCTCTTTTCTGTACCTTCAACATGGCCTCGAGATCTTTTTTATAGTCAACACTAACCGACGACAGATTCATGACACCAAGCTCGTTGGTTTCTGACTGATCCTCGTATATGATCAGGAAAGGTCTATACGACAATATGAATCAACAGAATTCTTTATTCTAGCTAAAATTTTACCTTCTTAGCACAAACCACAGTTTTGTCCAAGTTTCATCTGTGTCCGTTGGACGCATTAGAAAGCCTTTCTTAGCTACTGTAGCACTAAAAACACAACATAAGTATCACTCTTTATCATTACTGACGTACCAACCTTGGTATCATATGTTGAACATCCGGTGTCAACTTCGTGTTTGCTTGGTCTGATGGGGAGTAGGCTGGAATTGGTAATGAATAGGGATCCATTACAGAAGGAGGGTGTTGAGAAATGACAATCTAGTAATCATTAAGTTTTGATTCTCTGTGATCGATATATGTAGAGAGATACCTCTTTGTCAGTGCCATGTTTTGACTTCCAAAGATCTAATACTTTCGTCACTAACTGGTCAGGATCAACAGATATCGAATCAACGCGTTGCTGATCATGAAGCATTAACCGATGCTTTGTCCTCGATACATCGTCTTTATGAATCATCTTTCGCCGCGCTTCCCGATAATCATTAACCAGTGATACTCCACGTGGCCTCCATGATTCCAAGAACTCTTCCCCACGAACATATTTCTGAGCTGTGTTTAAGCGCCATAAATCCCGTAATCTCCGAGTAATAGGAGGTTTGAAATGAACAATGAAAATCCCAGTCATCTTTGATAACACGCGTTGCGAGCTCAAAAAGTTTCTAAGCATCGAGGTAAAGCTGATCGTATCTTGTCCTTGAATTTGCACTGCAATATCCATCTGGAAATGAAGAGGCCGAATGCATTTTTCGCATTGTACTTCCCATTGTAGAGTGAGAAGAATGCATTGATTGGCAGCTGTGACACGATTAAGAAAAAGAGAATCATGTAGAGAGCTGTCCCACGGGCCTTGTGCTGATAGCGTGCTTGTACCAGGATGTTTAAATACAACTTTCTGTTCGGGAAAAAGTGAAATCGCGACATTGGCATGCGCCGGAGACTCGGTGATTTGTCCCTTCGAATCCATAAGACGAATATTACCCAAAGACATGTTACTGACAGATTGCCATGAAAACTTTCTTCCAGAATCATGCGTCAAAGTGAGCACGATTCGTCGTTGAAGACCCTGTCGTAACGAGAAAATTCCGTTGTCGCAGACATTTTGTGATATTACTTCCACAGGCGAGTACTCTCCTTCCGCGGTCAATTCGCAGATCTGCACCCATGCAACAACGTCGTGCCGCTCCTCTCGCAACATACCATCGTCCTGATGATAATCGAGTGTAAGCTTGCGTTTTAATCGATGATCCAAGACGTCGGTGGTAGATACTACGCCATCCTCTGTATCAGCGACAATATCAACCGGCTCGTTCACATAGGTAACTGGAGATGACTCGGATAATTCGCGCTCCAAATGGCATTGGGAAAGATGATCAAGGTATTCGGTTTGAGTGCGCCCATAAACTTCGATTGATAGAGTTTTGTTTAGAACGACATTGAGCATGTCAGCACTGACCAAAGTGGAGAGTGTCTGGCGATACGCAAATTCAACTGGTGCTGACCCAAAATCACTGATGGGATTCGTTGCAAACAGCTTGTCCGAGGATGAATGCTTTCTAACGTTACCGAATGCGGATAATCGAAACTGTGCATGCAGCTGAGTGAGCCATTTTTCCTCTATACCGGTTAAACTAAGTATCTGGACTTCAAACACTTGCTGCTGGCCGATGTGTAGCAAGCATCGCGAAGATGGCAATACTTTGGATATGGGGGAAAAGGTAGACGGTGATGGCGGCGATAATGACGATCGATGATTAAGGGTCTCCTTGGCTTCCTGACTTTCCGAACGTGCAATAGGTGCTATTAGCACTTTTAGCTTTCCTACTATTTCACATGTAGTTTGGCAATAAATGTCAATGCTGCTTTCAATCGGGACTTCGTAAGCGAGATTTTGAAGAGGAACTAAGGCCACGCCAATGAGAGAGAAACGAGGAGAGGGACTTTGATAGAAAGGATCCTCCATGTCAGGATGTGTTAGGTACAACGGCTGTTCTGTGAAATTGTAAATACTTCGCATGCGTTCCAATCGCGTCTTGAGATCGTTGAGGGACCATATATAGGTCGCTAGGTGCTTTTTATCGATGACAAGAACACCTACAGTTGGGTATCTTTCGAACTTCTGCTTGCTCAACTGCTCTTCGTACGTTTCTGTGCCTGAATGTGAGTCCCAGAAAGAGTGCGAAACGACGGATGCTTCATCGTGAACGATAGTAAACTGATACTCGACTGCCTTTCCCAGTTCCTTTGATATCACGTTGGCTTCTTTCAGGATAACAGCATTTGTCAATATCATTTCTGCCATGGTTACGTAAGTAAGCTTCCTCCACTTTTGCATCACTTTGCGTACTAATTCGATCTCCGTTTCTTTATATAGCGGGGAAAACAGAGGCGAGTTGAGTACAGCACCTGGTGGTAATTGCTGTGATATACGCTTGATCTTCGATTCATAAACTTTTTTCTGCTGTTCCAACATGTTCTCCATTTTCTTTTCCGCTAGACGTAATCTGTCTTCAGCCTCTTCATGCTGACTACTTGTATCATCATCTTTTTCAGCTTCCATCAATTTAATTCTCCTTTCGTATTCTTGCTTCTGTAACTCTAATTGATGCTGCATATCTTCTCTCAACTTTTTAAGCAATAATTCTTGATCTGCCACATTCATCCCAGTTTGGACCTCTTCAGCACTTTCAGATGTCATATCAGGGGTGTTCCACACCGTATCTACGCGAAGCGACGAGGTATGTGACAAAGCATCGTCGTCTGTCCGATATGATCCACTAGATCGTGACGCCTTTATCTGAAGGCCACTAGAGGCGCTATCATATACTGCATCTCGAGGATTTGTTTCTAGGTTGTAGTGATACCGTGCTGCTTCCCGTTTTGCAAAAGTCCAGTCAACCACATCCGGCGTTCTCAGACTATCTTTATCCGAAACGGTAAAGTCCAGAGATCCTGCCCGACTGCGGAAATCGTCTGCTTCGACATTGGTCATTGATCCGTCTGAAGCTATTAGATGATGTCTGCGCTCTTTGCGTACTTCCTCTGGATGGTTGAATCGGAAGACATGGAAATCACCCAAGATCACCCTGAATCCACTGCGGAGCACTTTTGGTTCGGTGATTCGTCTTCCATTTACCATGACCATCGCATCGTTATTTCCAGGATGTATCGTTATCACGCCGTTATTATTCTCAAAGAAACAATGTTCATCAAGGATATTCGGTCCGCTTAGCCGTATATCTGCTACGACATCGCTTTCCAATCTGCCTACCCTTGTAATTCCAGGCTTGATTTGATACATTAGGCACTCGGTCATCAAAGGGTCTTCATTTAGATTGACCAGATGCGGGGCGCTCTTGGGAGTATATATCCCCATATTGTTCTTATCGACCATAATACCGAGCTCTTCCAACGCCTTTTCCCGTTCCATATGTATCTCTTGCGCCTTCGCTAATTTCTCTTTCCAGGTTTGATTCAAATCATTCAGTAACTTCTCCGATGTTTGGAGTTGATCTACTACTTCTTCCTTCGTCAAATATGTAACATTTCCTGCTGCATCTTTAAGCGCAATCTTTTGCTTTTCTTTGACGGCTGCTGAGTCTGATTCTTTAGTAGATATATGCGATGCATGCGATGTGATTTTCTCGACTTCTTCTGGTGCATAAATCATCAATGTTTCTCGCAGTGCTGCCAGCTCTTCTTTAAGTTCGCGTATAAGTTTGGCGTTCGGGTCTTCATTCACAACAGCCTTATTCTTAATCTTCTTTGCTTGATCGGCGTAGCGAAGTGTGCTCAGTGTTTCGTCGTAATCTGCAGGAGATATGGCTGCAATCATCGCTGTTTTAGAATTGCCGCCCAGCGAATCTTTAAGTAGCCAAGTCAAAACCTGGGAGCTTCGTCATTATATAGTTCAAATTATCGATAATAATTAACACTCACCGAATCACGGTACGGGATATGGATGTCTTTTGGTTTTCTTCCACTTTTATGTTCATGGGAAGAGTGTTCGGCCAATCCCGCAATTACTTTTCCCAGAGTAGTTAAGGACTTATTAATATTTGCCCCTTCCTTCAAACGTGCGCCAGTTGCTCCAGTGCTATCTGCTCTCTCGCTGCCTGCTAAATCAACCAGACTGAACGGAAAAAACTTAAGCATCATGTGGAAAAAACAACAACTATCAGTTACCTTATCCGTGCCACTTTCTCAGTTGTCATGTTGGTTTCATCATCCAAACGCTTCGATGTAAGAAACAGCGTAAATACAGCGTGCGATCTGGATGAAGTTGCGTTCATATTTGTCGCCGCTACCGTTCTTGCCTATCCCAAATGGTAAATTGCTAAGTTAAAACCCAGTAATCTCTGACCTTGTTTCCTTCATTCATTAAATAGTCTATGTCACTGAAGGAGCCTACCGCAAGGCGAGATAGATCCTCGACATATGGTCCCAAGGTAGGGTGCTCCCTCACTCTCAGGTTACTCTTATTCTTTGGATTTAACAAGTCTCTAACTTTCTCGTTGTATATTTCAATGTATGTCACTTCCACTTGAAAGGTCAATGCATCCGTTGTCTCTCGTGATATTCTGTCGAAAAGATCAGAGCAAGTACGAGGAATAATGCCTTTATCTGCACCATAGCCCATCTGTAATTAAAGTCAACCTAACTATTTCTAAGCATACATTGAACCGGCTTACCATAGAATATGACTTTCCGGAACCGGTTTGCCCGTCTGTCGGTCAAAATCTTTAGACATAGCGTAACCTTATTAAAAAAAAGAGGCTTACATGCAAAAATGCAGCAGTTATATCCGTCAAATGCGTGATCCAGTAACTCCCGTCCGAGGTCTTGATACACTATTTCTTGACTTGCATAATTAGGGTCGTCTCTGTCTACGGACCAGTACGATTTGTCGAAAGTGAAAGCCTTGGTTTCTTCCTCTTTATGTGTTTTCTCGCTGGCTGGTCGGGTGATTATGGTTTGGTTTCCGTCCATCCGCACCAAACAGCTTGCCCCTCGTGCAATCTCCGTAGCACTTAAAGGTCTACAGCGCACGACAACTTTTATGTTCCCTGTTGTAGTCATTCTCGTTAACGGTGGCAAATGCTAACGATGTTGCTTAATGGTTTCAGGTCGTTTGATTATAACTGTCAAGTCAAGCACGACTTATCAGACTGTTATTGAGTCGCATGATTGCATTTACATGTAATAGTGTACGAATACATACGTACGACTCGACGTCCTCGTTATGCTAGCAGTTATTGACAGGAAACAAGGAAGCGGAAAAGCAAAGGGAAACAACGACCTCCTTTTGGTTTCGTCTTGGTATATGCTCTTGCGGAAGTCGAAAACCGCCTATGGAAGGATTGTGATTCTTCCCGACAGATTTAAAGTTGTTAGTGTAAGACAGGCGCTGTATATTCATTAGCCATCTGCCACTGCAATGAGAAACAATCGATAGATCAGTTAATATGAAATGCACACATGCTTTCTGGCTAGCTAGACGTTCAGCATCCCAAAATAAATCTTTCTTAGATACTTCTTTTATTTTGACGCTTTATCGTCGTGTCTAATGAATCATGACTAAGTCCATCCAGTTTGCGTTTCCCGGGAACTACAAATTCTTTAATCTACCGTTCTCGTATTTACCATATTTGACCTACTTGGTGCCGCTGTAGCTATTCGGTTTGTTACATCTCGTAACAGTGTTGGACCATTTTCATTCGTTTTACCTGGTCGTGAAACTGGTTCGGAGTGCTCCGAAATATTGTCTATGCTTCGTAATCTCTCCGTCCGAGCTCGCATCTAAATCCCACGTTAGTCGAGCCAATTCATATTACTAAACGTATATATATGACCTCTGCCATGATGTCTGCGGTCAAAGCTAGTTCTTTGATGGCCGTATCCACGGTTCGAGCCCGAGCTGTGTTACCCTTCATACCAGATAACGTTTTCTCGGAAACATTCTGGTGGAATCCCTTTAAAAGTAAGATAACGAGTTAAGGACTATCGGAACGAGTACAAAATTGGGATTAACCGTTGAGAAGGCCAGAAAATAAATAATAATAATAATAAAAAAGGATATTATCTTCACTCTGATGAAGATGCACAATACTGCTTTGACGGCGTTGCTCGCGGGTTTCGATCATCTTAGTCATCAATTCATTTACAGTGTTCATGAATATGTTCATTTCCTCTTCTTCCAATGCCTTCTGATTTTTGACATAGCTTTCCAGAAGCTTATTGCGTTCTTTGACTCGCTTTGTCTGGACAACAATTACAAGGAATTTAGATGCAAGATCTCATACAGTGTCGGTTACCTCATCTAACATATATCCAAGCGTCATGTCGTGCACGTCAGACATAGCCGAATGTTCGACATTAAGATAAGTCATTTCATTTTCCATATGACGATACGTCTTTGTATGCCATTTTTCAAAAGCTTTCACCTAGTTTACTAAGTGTTGGAAGACCATTTCTCCATTTACGCAGTTTTCCAAACTTACTGCTTTATCGAAACCTTGAATTTCTTGACGAAGATGCTGCTGCCTCTCCAAATTATCCGTTCGAGCTTGTTCTAATTGTCGTGTCAAGTCTAATTTGGTTTGCACGCAATCTTCAACTACTTCTTGCATTTTCTTAAGGGCATATTCCAAGGATGCAAAGCAATCTTCCACAGGAGCATCTTCTTCACTCAAACTCTATACCAAATACGTGAGATACATTTAACAGGAAGTATTTCCCTTATACCTTTGCTATCCGTGGGGTATATTTAGCTAATTGATTTTTCAGACCCTCATGCAACTCGCGTGCTTTTCCCTAGGCAAGTAAAATATTCATACGCTTGCTATTAGGACTTTCTGAATGCTCACCGCGAGAGTCTTTATTTCCAAATCCTTTGCATGTAATAATCGTTTTTTGTCTTCCAGTTTGTCTTGCGTTTCTTTTACGGCATCCTTTAAATGCTGATTCTCATCCTTCAGAGCTTCATAGGATTTATGGGACATATAAACACCATTTTTGTCATAACTTGCCTAACAAATGCATTAAAGCTTTGTGACTTTTCGGTCCGCTATTTACTTACTTTTAGATCAGACTTTAGACGTTCAATTTTCATTTCTAGATCTTT
This sequence comes from Apophysomyces trapeziformis B9324, assembly GCA_000696975.1. Lineage (NCBI taxonomy): Eukaryota > Fungi > Mucoromycota > Mucoromycetes > Mucorales > Mucoraceae > Apophysomyces > Apophysomyces trapeziformis. Next base: position 67,174 of record JNDP01001348.1, read on the forward strand.
AATGAAGCTGTTTCGGTTGATCGGTTGATTGGCTTCCGGTCGGTTGCGAATATTTTTTGCGCGGCTGGCATAATCCAATGTGCTGATTATCTCATCTTGATGCATCTGAGCTACAGCCACGGTAGCAATAATACATGTCTGAGTGCGACCACCTAGCGAATCCTTCAATAGCCTTGTCAGTTTGCTCTCTCTACGGTACAATCATTAGCTTAGGTAATTCTAGAATTTGTACCCATACCGATATGGAATATGGCCAGATTGATCAACTAAGTGGTTAATAACACGTCCAAGAGCGAGAAGACTCTGATTAATAATGCCTGCTTCCCGTGCTCGTGCGTGTTCTGCACCAGATCTGCCAATATTTTCGGAGCCAGCCAGATCCACTAGGTGTAGCTTTCCGCTTCTCATAATATCTTCCCCTCCCGGTACATGTTCACGAACGTGGACATTTAAAGTAAAAATACAGTGTGACCGACTCGACTTATCGTTGCATTTTGTTGAAGCAATCGTTCGATTTCGGATGCCAGCCTGCAGCACCCGAAGACCTTGTGCTGTGTTTTGAATGTATGTCTCCTCTGCACCTTGTACCACGACCCCCGAGCCAGTCGAGTCCTCGTACAATTTTAATATCGGTCGATCGTCCGAATTATTCAGCAGATCGCGCAGCTCTTCGTTATATAATTCCAGCAACGAGACTTTGACTGAATATTCATGTCCTAGCTTATCCAGGGTCTCGAACAGATTGTGGATTGTACGAGGGATGATACCAGCAGCAGAAGTATATCGTCCAAACCGCTCTTCAAGATCACCCTCCATGGTATATCTAGGCTAATGTAAGAAAGAAAAGAAACCAAAACTATATGTTATTGTACGTACGTCTTGCCTGTCCCTGTCTGTCCATAAGCAAAGATAGTACAATTGTATCTAGTGCCGTGTTAGGATAAAGAAAAATGCATTAGATGAATTTTATAGAATACCCAAGAAGCATTTCATCCAGAATAGGCTGTACTACTTCGTTATAAATATGTTCCTGAGTTGCATCCTGATCAAAAAGGCGATCAAAAGAGTATAGTTTGTTGGTAGTCTTAACAAGCACTTCTCGATTCGGATTCCTCGGTGACGGTTCCAGTATCACAGGTGAGTCAGCAAGAATCTCTCTCTCATTACGTCCTCTTGAAAAAGGAAAGTGGAAAACATTTGAGTTCAATGCAAGCAGGAACACGACCACCTCATACCTGCATCGCACCACGACCTTAATGTTGGTTCCATCTGTTGGTTTCTTTAATTTCTTCTGGGGTCCTTTTATGGAATTTATGGAAGGCGAACGTTTGAAAACGCGTGAAAAACGGTGATCGGTCGACATGACGACGGATAGACGTAGAGAACAAAAATACGGCGTTTCGGTGCTGCAAAATTTCTTTATGATCTTTGTTGGTTGGAATCCGACAGAGACTCGATTATAAAAAGATCCGCCAAAATTGGTAGCCTATGCTAAACTGAACGCGGATATTTAGATGATAAGGTGTTTGCTTAAATTAAATATTAAAAGATTTGCTATAGAACCAAGCGAAGTTTGTATAATCTTATATGGGCTTTCACAGACTGACGTTTTGTTGACGTTGATGAAATGGAATATTTTATAGGTTATTAAAAAATTCAGACAAATGGATCTATATGTATATATATATGCTTAATAGCCATAGGCAATACAAAGTGTGTCTGCTCAAAATAGTCAATAGCTTAGGCAATGATACTGCTGCTGCTGACAAAGTGTGTTAGTTAGTAATAATCATTGATCATTGCCATTAGCGGGAACAGATAAGTTTCATTGATGATAAATATGTATGTATAGTATTAAGATATAAGCAACATTTGCATCTCGTCCCTTGACCAAACAGACGATGTTCGGAACAAGTAGCTTTATCTTTTACTTTACAGTCGTAAAAAAAAAGATATATCAACTACAACGCTAAATATTGTATGACTTACGCTTAGCAACAAAACAATCAACTTATTTACAAGGTGTGAGCGACGAATGCGCAGAAAGATCAAATATTATTTCTTATCGTTCTCTCTCGCTGTTCGAATAAGAGGTGAGAGCGAACATAATGGGTCGGCCTTGCTAAGGAAAGGATGTTTAAGGATCTCAGCTGCAGAAGGTCTTCGTTCAGGATCAACTTCTAGACAGCGCGCAAGGAAATTTCGGAACACGTCGCTCAACGACTCTGGACTTTGGAGTTGTGGTGTACCGTTGGTCGCGATTAGATAAAGAGCTCGCAAAGGATTCTCATTTAGATAGGGTGGCTCTCCTTCAACCATTTCAATAGCCATGATACCCAAGGACCAGATATCGACCTTTGGACCATATTCTTTGCGCGTGACAACTTCAGGAGCCATCTTTGATTTCAAGTTTAGCGGCGAACAGGAAAACACGGCTGATACACTTACCCAGTAAGGAGTTCCGACCATGGTTGTGCGTTTTGCTTGGCTTTCATTCAGCTGTGCACAGAAGCCAAAATCGGCTAACAGCAATCCAACATCAGCCAAAAACCCAACTTTTACTCCTATTTATCACTTACTCAGCTTAATGTTTCCTTGTAAATTCAGCAGAATGTTATCACTTTTGATATCTCTGTGAATAACACCGTTTGAGTGCAAATGGTGCAATCCCTCCAGCACTTCACGACACACAGCTGCAATCTGACCTTCCATCATCATATTGCACGTCACCACATCCGTGAGACTGCCGCCTTCCATGTATTCCATAACAACCCATAGATCTCCTTTCCACAGATAGGAATCAATGTAATTCACGATGTTCGGATGCTGCGACTGTTTCATAACCATAATCTCATTGATGATGAGTTCCTTCTTGGGCTGTTGTTCCAAGTTCATTTGCTTGATAGCGACAGGCATCTGGTTTCCTTGGCGTGCAGTGTACACACCGCCAGAAGCTCTATTGTATGGTTAAGTATATATACATAACCCTGAAGTGATTTACCCTTGTCCGATTTTGACCATATCCTTATATATCTTTGTTGGATCCACGTTCCCACATAACTCCCTTAATCTCTTGATGACCTCTGCGTCTTTCATTTGATTCTGTTTACGGTCTTTGGATGGACGGCGTTGCACAGCACCCACAGTGGATGCTTGCGCAGTTGTAGTTGGAGACTGTGCGGTTGTAGTCTTAGCATTAGCTGCCTTGTTGTTTTCTTGAAGCTGGCCAGCACTATCAGATAGACTGTCTCCGGCTTTAGAATTATCCAATGTAGATTGTACACATTCTTCGCTACTTTTGCTTGCTTCCATGCTACACTCTAAGTTTCAAACACGTATATTAATAAATTGTCACACGTTGCCTAATTACAGTACCAGCAGTTGCATTAGGCGAAGGTATCTAATCCACAATGGTATAGATTAGCACGATGAACAAATACTGAAAAAAGCTACATACTGGTTTCGTGATATCTTGCGCAGACTTGCGCTTGGAATCTGGTAATTTCAGCTTGGATAGGCGGCGCCACGTGTTATTTTTGGTGCTATTAGATACTTTTTCAGAGTCGATGTCGGGTAGCTCGCTATTACGATTGGGTAATGCCGTTTTCGGGATCTTATGCCACACAGCCTCCTCAAGTGCGTGAGTTTCTTGATAGAATTCGATGGCATCGATAACAGCCTGTTAAGGTTGATATGTTTGAAATTAAAAGAAAGCAAGCAAGGTAAGGAGATGCATATAGATGTATATTAGTTAGTGTACCACTCTTTTCAATTACCAAAAATGATATCTAACCTGTGGGTTCTGCTCCTGTTCTTTTTTCGTGATACCACTGTGTTTGATTAAAACCTGCCATTCTCTAGGCAGACCGGTGAATTCTCCAGTATTTGGATCAAAGCCAACGTGAGTAACGTGTCTCGTATTGTACGGAGAAGAGATGTCCATTGATTTCCCCGAAGGGGTAGTTGAAGTATTCGATAAGAGATCTGGGAATGATGCATTAGGACTTCATTGAGGGTAACACAATGAAAGGGAAATGGAAGAACCCTACGTACCAACAAACTTATCCAAAACACCCTTGAATGTGGTTCTATCTCGCGGCTTCCCTAAGCCAGAGAGCTGAGCAAGTTGATCATTGATTGCCAAAGAAGGGGTTGGTTGGGATGTTGTGCTAGAAGGAGGCATAACCAAGGTGATAGCTGAAGCACGAGTGGATTTATTACGGAATGATTCAATACTGCTGTAGCTCTTGAGTGCGGGTGTAGCTGGTATGGATGAAATCGATGCTCGATGATTATTGTTATTGTTGTTATTAGAATAGCAAATATTGATTTGTGGTGATGCTGTTGAATGAAGGGAAGAGACTACAGCACCCGTGTTATATAGCTTTGTAACGTGAGGTTTTGTTCCTAGGGAAAGAGTACGAGATAAGGAAGGACTCGACTTATGAGATTTGATGAAGCGTGTTTGATTCGTCGGCTGCTTTGCAATGCTCAAAGCACCGACAAGCGACTTTCGTGATGTGGAGTTATCGAGCGATGTAGGAGAGGATCGCTCTGGCACGACTGTAAGGAAGGAAGGACATTTTAGTGATCTATGTTTTGATCTTAGTTCTTGCCTTTCTTATCAGTGTTATGAAGAGAAATAGACGTGGTATCCATGATAACTATATATATATTATATAGACGAGATTAGAAAGAGACACTCAAGGGGGGAGACAAATGGTTGAAGATGAGAACAGTCGGTTTATTGTTTTGGCCCTAAATTGTGAACGAAGGAGGAAAAGAAAAATGTGGAGAAAGCGAACAACAGCCAGGAAAGGGGTGGAAAACTTGTCTAAGCATAGGGGTCGTATTTGCTTAGGAGAGAAAGAGAGTAAAAAGGTCCTCGTCGGTCTGTGGAAACAAGAGACCAATATCTGGCGCCATTTTTTTTTTTACTGCTGGAAAGAATCAGGTGTCTTTAGGTGGGATTTCCAGTGACACCGTCGGAGAGATATCAGAGTGCAAGTTGAAACTTATAAAAACCGGGTGATAGAATGCATTACACAATCATCACGATGGCACGCACTATTTTACTTTGTCACGACGACTCGGAACAATCCACTAAAAATATAACATGGATTTTGAATCATTATGTTTTATTATCAACTGACAAAATCTATATCGCCACTGTTGTAAATGAAGATCTATTTCACGTTGAGGGTATAGAGACCTGGCAAGCAGGTGCAATTGCTGGAACAGCTTGGGATATGAGCGATTACAACGACAGGGTTCAACTATTGGAAGATCATGCTACGGATAGATTGAAGATAGCGTGCAATAGGCTCCGTGAGCATGGAGTAAGCACAACTTTAAATTTTTGAAATATGTGTGTGTGTGATCGACATCCTAACTCCAATCTAGTTGGAAGCTACACCGATTCTCCTTAAGGGTGAGGCAGAAACAATGCTGGTTAGTTTTGCAGAAGAAAGGAAAGTGGACATGGTCATCGTTGGGAGCCGGGGTTTAGGGTTCCTCAAAAGGTAACATCCTTCATCATTTAAAGAAAAGCCCTGCTGATTTGTATGCTCACACGTTGTTTTTTCTTTGTTAGAAAACTCCTGGGGTCTGTTTCAGAGCATTTAATCCATCATCTTAAATGCCCTGTCTTAGTCGTTAAAAGCTAGCTAACCTAATCATGATGCACGTAACACCTTACAGTTCACCTACTTCTTCTCTTCCTCCCTCCCCCTGCATTCTATGTTTTTAACGAAAGAAATCTAAAGTAAAAAGAAATCAATGTCATTTAAATTGTGGGAAGACTTTTTATTTCATCATTGTTTATTTCTGACTCTCTTCATATGCCCTTCGCTGCGTCATTGATAACATCATACCTTAACCTTTTAATCTAAGAAAGCATGCCACGTTGTCATGGGACTGGGTATTGTGCACGAACATTAGGTGATTTTCAGCTCGGTGCAACGCAAGGTTTGTAGTGAGTGGCTGAATTTAGGCAAGTGACCTTTCTGAAATGATATAAAGAGGGCGAGTCAACTCCAAGCCTTGAATAAAAGTGTAAAGATAAAAAAAAAAGCACTCACTTCATCTTTCTCCTTGACAATGTCGCGATTGATCATTCTCGATGTCTCTCCATCTTCACGGCAATATAGTCCCATACGAAAAAGAAGTGACTCATCTTGCACATCATCCTTGTCCACGTTTTCAGCAGACACAGCGTGTTCTTCTTCTACCTCTATACCAGAAACGAGAGCTGCTGTCCGATTTTCCAAGGTCGTCGTTGTGAACGACCCTTCCACTGTCTGCTTAGTGACTGGTCAAAGTCCAGGAACGACGAAAGGAATCGTCAACCGACACTTCGTCAAGACACGATAACAACAACAGTATCTAATACCCTCACTATACCACCCTCTCTGTATGTATCCAATATTGTCACACAAAGTCATCCACTTCTACGCACTTGCTCTTTTCGGTTTGACTGTCGATCAGTTACTCCTATTTCAAATACTGTGTTTATCTTTGCTGTATAGGTTCATCCTTCTTCTTTTCTATATGCCCGTTTCATAAACATTCAATTTCTGTATTAACTTTTTGTTGATCAAACCGCTATTAGATCTGCAGTGAAAAACATCCCTTAGAAACTGTTCGCAAACAAATCGTGCCCTTTGGGCTATGCACTTTAATGAACTTGTACTACGTATCTACGACGTTGCGCACACTAAATTCTGCATCCTCCTCAATGTGCTTAATTCATATCAGGGAGACGGGAAAACTAGCAAATGCTCGTTAAATATAAGCCTAAACAGAAACACGACTTCAAGACCGTGTTATACTGCACTGCCTCTTATCTTGGGCCCTTATCAGGAGAGAGCCCTGAAAAAAGGCTTCACGCGAAAGCTGACATTAACTTAACCAGCCCTCTATATTTAGTCTTTTAATACAATAGTTTCGCAAATAATCTCTCTGATACTCATTGCATAAGGATTATACAGGTATGCTTTAAGAAGTAAACCACAAGGTCTTGGCTATGGCTACGCAACAGCCTTAGCTTGTTCCTTAATGAGAAGGTACCTGTTTAGGTTTTAAACGTATCATGAATAGCCGTAGTTTTGTATGGGCTTTTATAGCGGTAGAATTATTGTGGGGAAGAGTATGTTGTGCGAGAATATGTTGATGCAGAAATAACTGTACTCATACAAAGTAGAAATCAAGTTCCCCATGGATTGCAAAGCCTTGAGTAGAACTTGGGACACGACAAGAAATAACAACCTGCTGCTATAAGACATACATGCTATGCAAAGTCATGGTTAATGTTGTACGACAAAAAAGAGAATCAAGAGCCGATGTTGCTAAGCCTTGGTAATTGAGTATTGTAAAATCGGTAAGCTTCAGTCCGTCTTGAAGAGTATTTATTGAGAGAAACTGCACCAAGTGTATATCGGGTACCATCACTGGACCCTTTATGCATGATCCAGGTAATCTACTTTTATATTGCTGCAGCTTTGAATTTACGAGCTTTTCCACGAGAGTATTTTACTCTAGATATAGAATGATATGCAACTGTGCCCTCTTTTTCTATGCTTAAGTTCTGATGTCATTTTCAATTCTCCCGGATACGCACTGTTATTTTTAGCTATTGCGTAAATAGGCACATTCTTGTAACTGATTGATTTAGTTGCCTATCGTACAAATACAACCTAACAATCAGAGCATCCGATCGATACCGTTGCAAATGCCTCTGCACTGAAATATCTCACATCTTTGTCTAACATACGCAAGCTTTGGTTGTCTCGCAGCTAATATATTGCTCAACCGTTAATCGGGCAATAAAACACATTGTTCCCTCATGTGTTTAACCTATAATGTATGAGGCATCTCAGGTGCCAGTAGCTGGACTGAGCGCTTAATGTACAGTCAGACATTTTTTGGTGGTACAGATCGCCTCGTAGATGAAATCCCGTAAATACATCATGTTTTAATCCCAGGATTTCCCTACTGATCTCGTTATGTAGAAGATCTCCGAATGAGGACTACAAAACCACATGTGTAGCTTAAAAGGCTTTCGCTAATGTAATTGATGTATATGATAAAGGAAATTAGTAGAAGCCAAAAAAAAAAACGATCGCGGTACTGCACTACTATAAATAATGAAACCAAACATAAAGTACCAGATAGACATGATAAAGCGAACAGAGGCTGTCGTTTATAGACAGAGAAACCGCTCATTTTCGGTAGAAATCATCCTGCTAGCATCATTCTCTACGACGTACCTTTAAAGAACCTTGCAAGAGATATCGATCCGACAAAGCTATGAGGTATAACTACATCCTTCAAGATTTCTAGGTACCTATTCTGAAACGTTTCCAGAGTGATATCAAATAAAACCTATATCCCATGACTAAAATGGGTTCAAACTCTTCACTTTCAGTAGTATGGAATCCACACTTACCTCGCCACTTGGCTTAGTATACAATAAGTATTCGTCGGCATATATATGCTAATTGTATGTCGAAAATCCATAACAGGTTATGGTTTTAGGCTGTCTATTGCATATCTGTTTGAATACATCCATGCGACAAGGAGACATGGTCTCCTTGTTGCACCACTCGTCTATGTATCCTTGGCTGGAACGGAGTTTGTGAAGCTGCTCGTGGACAAAGTTGAAATTTCAATTTGCTAAAAGGTCGAAGATCTAACCGCTCTTCTGCTGGTATAGGGAGAAATATCCTTTGGCCAAATACCGGAAGTTATTCTCATACGACATATGGCCAATGATATTAGATGTCCGCCACCCCCTTTGTTCATATGATGCATGTTGGCTTTTTTCTTCTTTTCCACGCTGCTTTGCAGGGAAGTCTAATTTACTATACTGAGTAGGAGATAAGTGAATCAATTTTAGTCAAGCTAAAGAGGTTTAAAACGAACAAAGCCATTTATTTCGGTCATATGCACTAAAACGGCAATATCGAATATTAAGGGTCGTTTGCGCGGTATGCCCGTTCCCATCTCGACCCGTGAAGATGGACATGGACCAGACCTTCCGTGTAACCATAGCAGGGGGCTAGGAAAATTTTTTCCAAAAGCACCTTTGTTCATGTCGGCGAACGAAACTGGCTCATTCAAAAAAGGCACTAATGGGTCCTGTCGCCGATGCAGTAAGGCACGATCCTTCTGATTGGATCAAAAAATTTCGCAACGCACTAAATCAAAAGGCTTCAACCCTTTAACCAGACTTTTGCCATGTTACTCATCTAGACATAGAAACAATAACTATGGTGAACTGTATATACTACGATGGCGTCGGTGTGCAGCGAGCGAGGGATGCAACAGGGGGGAGGTGAGGGGCCTACTGTTCCACAAGAATGCGCCAATCAGATGAGGCACAGCTGAAACACATCGTTTGACGGTGCTTAAAAAACCATTTTTTAGTTCTTTCCATCCGGTCTTGTGTTTGTTTGCTTTCTTTTTGTCACAGCTGGTCTGTCAAAATTGACGCAACATCCTTGCCGACTGTACATTTTTTTGTTTTTATCCACGAATCTCATAAGCAGCTGAGGAAGCAACTGAGCTCACAAGTATACCAACTCAACAATCCTACCCCTTCCAAATTTTGTGGTTGCTATGAGAATCGACTCACCCTCTTTACAAGGTACTTTGACTAGTCGTGGATTCTTAATAGAGTCCCAGCCTAACATATTCTTGGCAGAGTCTGGATCCCCTAAAGGAGAGGGCAGGTCACATCGACTTGAAATTGATAACGCTTTTCTTACGCAACAAAACGCTCATTTAAACAAAGAACTTTCCTTTACGCGCTATACCATCAACGCACTGAAAAACATTGCTACGCAAAAGGAAAACGCTCTGCAGGATACCAGGCGGGAACTGGACAGAGCTTATTTCCGCATCCGGATGCTGGAAATGGCGTTGCTCAGGCAACAACAACAACAACAATTTCATCTCCATCAAGTGCCACTGCAACCACAGCAGCAGCTGCAGCAGCCACAGAACTTCTTTGCTGACCTGTCTGGTATGGGCCAGCCTGTGCGCGCTGAAGATAACAGCGGACCGATGTTGATCAACGACGCTGATTCATCCGACGACCAAGAACTTTCCGAAGACGACGAAGATGAAGAAACAGTTGTTAACGGATGTCGTTCTTCAGATATCATGTCGAAGCTACCTTTACGAGTTCCTGTTGGTGTATACGAAGATCATCCAGTGCAACAGTTGACACCCGATTCTCCACATAATGACCACACTGCCATCATGGAGTACAACGTCTAAAGAAAAAGAGTACATCTCTGATATTTAGTCTAAAGAAAGTTATACATTAAAAAAGAAAGGAGACGAGATTGTCAAAGTGAACTTAGATGATGTTTTCCGCAACAGTATATTAGATCTAGATCGAAGAACATTGCCAGAACAAACGATGAGTGCATTGTTACGAAGACAACTTATCTAGTAAAGGCGAAAAATTAATAAGGGCTTGTTTTACAACTTCGAAAAGAAAGATCTACCTTCCTACGATCTATAAAATGTTTTGAGGCCATCCTTTTACTTTATCATGGTGTATACGATGAGGTCCAGAGCGTTGAGTGTTATAAAGACGATGGTATGCGGCACTTTTGCCTTTTTGGTTTGTAAGCTTTCGATCGGAGAATTTGAATGGGTCTTAGGACATTGGCACATTCACGACGTTTTCTCTTCATTTTTTTTTTCATTTTGGTTGGAGAAATCCTCCGCAAATAAAGTCCCGTTCCACATGTCAAGAATAGCAAGACCAGCTCATGCGGGAGGCATCGCTGTAGCCTCCATTCCTACATCTCCACGCTCTAAAGTACCTGCAAAAAAATCTCGCTTCTCTTCAACTTCAACATCGGATGAACTTGATGTCACTGGTCCACCAACGGACGCACCCAAAGTACAACGCCGGTCCTTGAAAACTGCCAACTCACCACAACGATCACCCAATCTCAGTAGACCCAACAATGCTACAATAACACGATCTTCAACCTCTTCAACCGAAGAACTCAGCGAACCGGAGTCTGTATCACGCTTTTCAGCTTCCTCAAAGACGAGCACACCACGGTCCTCATTAACTCGTTCACCTACCCAGAAATCAAGCAACACTGTGCCTCAGCTTACTGTTGGTAAGCGCGTAACAGTTCCAAGCCTTAGCGTGATAGGAACGCTTCGTTTTGTTGGAGAAACGAAGTTCAAACCTGGTCTGTGGACTGGTATTGAGTTAGACCTGGTGGGTACGGGAAAGAATGATGGCTGTGTTCAGGGGTAAGTGATACATTCTCTTATTGCTTGACAATGAATAAGACACTTTCGATTATCTGCACAACGTGGTTTTGGTTTCTTCCGCTTGATCTATGTCCAATAACTAACCCTACGATTACTTTTTCCTAGTGTGCGATACTTTTCCTGTCCGCCACAGACAGGCTTGTTTATCTTGGCTTCCAAAGTAGTTCCACTGCAGGATGATAACGGAGCTGATGATTCGCATCAAGCGAAAGAGCTGACTCTTAATACGATTAAGCCTACAGCAACCAAATCAACTAGGGTCACTCAGATGTCACATGGGCCTACACCAACTCGCAGCCCTTCTACAGTCCTCTTAAAACCATCCTCTTCCAAGCTAACCAGTACTGTACGATCGCCTGAAAGGACAACTGGTCGACGTTCCATAAAAAAAACAGCAACGCGTGGCCCATCCGAATCCCGTGCTGAACCAGACGACGTAGAACCTACCAACGTATCTGAAGAAGCCCAACTTCCACATAAACCAGATGTAGCTACCGAGCTACCTCAGATCAACCTTAGTTTGCAGCAGTTGGCATCGATTGAACAGCCACCGGCAGACAAAACGAATGATATAGCCTTACAAGATGTATGTGATCTGCTCGAAAAGACGCAAAGAGAAAAAGAACAATTAGCCCAACAGATGAATGGAAAAGAAGCTGCCTGGGAGCGTTTGGTCTCTACCAAGGAAAGCTATGCATTATTAGTCGAAGAGAAAGAAGAAGCTTTAGTACGACTTCAGCGAGAACTGGATGAAGAAAGACACAAATGCAAAACGCTCCAGGAAACGGTCGCGAGCAAAGAGGAGATGCTGGCCAAGAACGCCAAAGATGATATACAAGAGGAGCAGTATCAACGACGGATTGAGAAGCTTGAAGCTTTGGTAGAGGACCTTCAAGCGAAAGCCACCGAGTCAGCGGAGGCACGTGAAAATGCACTTCGTGAACATGCTGGGCAAGTGGACAGAATGCGGAGAGAAATTGCCGATGGAGAAGAGCTTGCTGGTACGCTTGAAAAAGAATGCGAGGATCTTCGCAAGGCTGGCCTAGAAGCTATCAGTGCATACGAAGCGTCCGTAGTACAGTTAAAGAGACAGAAGGTCGAGCTTGAAGAAGAAAAAACTCGTGAAATCGAACGGTTAAATTCTGTGATAGCAGAGTTGAAACGTAAGAACGACGCATTCATATACGACGACGACTACGATGAAATCGATCATGATGAGGAATGGAGCGATCAAAGACGGCGACTAGAAGAGCAATTGGAGTTGGCAACTACAGAACTTGACCATGAACGGTTGCAACTACGATCGATGAAAACGGAGATGGATAGTCTACGGAAGGAAATCGCACGGTTACAGCAATCCACCGCTACATCGGATGAACACTATGCCAGCTTGGAGGCAAAATTAGAGAAAGAGGTACAAGACAATCGCCGGCTCATGGAGGAAGCAGATGCAGCTTTTGAGGCACAGGCAAGAGCAGAGGATGAAAACTACCAGATGAAGATGGCACGTGTAAAAATCGAAGAGGAGTTATCTGCTGCATTACAAAAAATAGCCACTTTGGAAACCCATATTCGCAACACCAGTTCAGGATCTACAAATAGCAGTAAGAATATGTCAGAAGCGAACGACGATCTTTACGCATTAGAGAGCCGTATCGAAGTCATAGAGAATGAGAAACATGCATTACAGCAGGAAATTGAACGCCTCCAAGATTCTAATAAGCAGATGGAGCAAGAGTGTTTACGGTTAATGGACGAGATGCTAGCGATGGAGAAGGCTGGTACAGTTTCAGATGGAAATGACGAATATGGTCTCCGTGGAGAAGTGGAAAAGCTGAAGCAGGAAGTTGTTCAGTATCAACAAAAATATGCAGAATTGGAGCTATCGAAACGAACAGAAGTGAGCCAATTGAGCAAAGATTTAGCCGAATTAGAGACTTTGGTGGAAAGCAAAGTCTTCGGACAAGGTGATTTGGAAGAGGCTTTGGAGAAGGAAAGGAAGCGCGTCAAAATTCTGGAAGAGCAATTAGCGGAGAAAAAGGATCATTTCCAGTTGAGCAGCCCTCTCGATTCCATATCACCAAAAATGTCTTCTTCAAGGTCAGGGAAGTCAGCAGTAACAACTACGGATAAGCAGGATGAACCAAAATATTGCGAAATTTGTGAGGTGTATGGTCATGATGTTATTAGCTGCACAGCCTTAGTAACAGAAGCGGATATGGAGCAAGATCAGGAGGAATTGCGACTGGTAAGTCACACCTAACTTCGATCATATACCCAGCTAACATATGCATCATGCAAGTACTGCGAAAATTGCGAAGAATATGGATTTCACAATACTGAACGTTGCCCCAATCAAAACGAGACCTTTTAAGAAGTACTATCCTTATGAACACTACTGTAATATCTTCCAATTTCCCTTTTCCACCTGTTCCATATTGAAATTCCAAAAAGTGATTTTGTTTGCAAAACTAATGTGATGTAAAATTATATCCCACCTCGAACTATAGCTACTATGAATACCATGTTTTTTTAAAACAAAAAGCGATGCGGACAGGCTTAATTCTTGGAATGTGCGCCCATAATAAACATATCCCGGTTTTTAATCGGCCTGTTTATAATTCTTATCTTTTAGCTGGATTCTATTATTTCTATCCATCAATAATGTTAAAAGTGGAGTGTGAACGTCCACTTTGTTCGTACGTTAGGCGTATTTTCGGTACGGCTGAGCCTTTGATTGATAGCCTAGTATCTTGGGACGATTCATTTATCAGTTGCGGGTTACAGTATGGCTTAAAAAGCTGCGGTGAAGTAGCCTTTTCCCTTATTTTGTGGACCGTGCATGGATCGAAACGATATAAACAGCGGGTGTACATTACTAAAGAGCTGCCATTTTTTTCTTGCGAATCAATACGTTTGCAACGTCGCGTCACAGCCTGTAAATATAGATATAAATAGGGTACCATTGATCTGATATTGAGCTGTGTGCCAATGAATCATTTGCTACGTAAGCCTTTCCCTCGTTGTCTGGCGATTTACTATTCTGTTCGCCATCATACGAATCGCCATGTTCAGAACAACATAGGCAACACGGCTGCCCGGTTACGCGTCCATGAGGACCGGTATGCAGATGATGTCAGTACAGCATTGCCCGTTCAATCGGTGTTGTCCGATCTGCAGAAGGAAACAGAAGGATTGTTCCATAATGCCGGTCAAATGATCGGCCATGTACAGGCAAAATTATTGCATCAAATCGTTGCGCTACAAAGGCCAAGACGTGTTTTGGAAATTGGCACATTTACAGGGTTTTCGGCCATTGCCATGGCTTCAGCTTTGCCAGCGGAGTCGTCATTAGTTACACTGGAGGTATCAGACAAACATGCTGAAGTAGCACGCCGATACATTGAAAAGGCGCGGATGGGCCACCAAGTGGAAGTGAAAGTAGGTCCAGCTATCGATAGGTAACAGCCCCACACAATATGATCCGTCTGCTTTGCCTGTTTTATGAACGTAAACCCTTCTTCTTTTTCTTCCCAGTCTGAATGCACTAAGCCAAAGCAAAGCTGAATTCGACCTGATATTTATAGGTAATTTGGATGGTTCCCGGAATTTTTTTTTGTTGCTGTATGACCCCATTTAACCCTACTTCTCTTTGCTCTAGATGCCAATAAACTGGAATATCATCAATATTATGACGCTTGCATAAGTAACAACATCTTAAGCGACCATGGCGTCATGCTTGTCGATAATGGTAAGGATTCGACGAAAGATGAATGTGTATATGTGTGCTAATGAAATACGATGACTAGTTCTATTTTTCAGTCAAGTTCACCGCCTAGCTGGATACGAGAGCTTGCTAGAAGAAGAAGTGTCCAAAAGTATTGTAAAAAGGGCAAAAGCAATAGAGGATTTTAATCAGCATGTTCTTCGGGATCCAAGGGTAGAGATTGTCATGCTTCCAATATTCGACGGATTATCCATCATTCGTAAGAGACTACAAAACCAGGATAGGATATAAAAGTAGTATTTGTATAAAGTACTAAGGCATTGAACTGCTTCAATTGCTGGAAAAAGCTCTTTTATCCCCTGATTTTTAGTAGCTACAGTAGGAATAATAGGTAGTTCTAAATCCAACTTTAATCCCCATTGGTTAAAGATTGGGAAAATAATGCCCATGGTGAGAGAAAAGCTTAAACTCCCGATTCAACCGCTTTCGCTCTTTTCCGCTCCGAAAACCGCTTGGAATCTCCAAAACACAAAGCGACCGACCATGTCAACATCTGCAGAGATATATAACAAAACCAACGAAGCTCTCGATACACTGTCTAATCTCTGGGAGAGTATTCTCACCATCCTACAAACGGTCTCCACAACGTCCGCGAAATCATTAACCGCTGAACCTGATCTGGCCGCCATTCAAAAGGCGAGAAAAGATTACGAATCATTATTAGCGCAACTCAAATCAAGCGCGGAATGGTTAGACAGAAACAAAGTAACCGAAGAGACATCCCAATCGATTGACCATCTGTGTGAGGAACAAGAACGTTTACGCAAAGTAGGGTGTGCTGGTCAAAAACGCATCTGCTTTGCTGACTTTATTATCCTAGGAATCTGCTCTTGTGTCGGACCAGCTCAGAAGATTGTTAAGTCAGTCCTATGCTTTGCAATTTCAAATCAATATACTTCTTGCTTCTTCTCACGATCAGCCTGTTGGCAGCGATCGGTAAAAAAACAACAAAAAAGGAGATTTCTAAAGAATGCAATTCTATTCCATTTCAAGCGATCTTGGCTTGTTTGGGATTCATCACAAGGATAGAGTCAGATAGGCTGAGATGACCTACAAGTAACTTGGATAAGAGGGAAAGGATGATAGTAAAGATGATAAATAATTCCGCAATGCAGAAATGGCTGATACTTGTGCCGATCTCAAGCCAGCTGCCGTAATCGCGAACAAAATAGAAGAAGTTAATGGTTTGTACGTCCGTGATACTCATCACGGCCAGAAGAAGACCGAAGGACGGGAGGTTTAGACTAACACCCAACACGCCGAGTACTGCTGATATGACGAAGAAAGGGATGAGTACCTTGGCAATCAGCAAGGTACCCATAAGGAATGGATTGAAGATTGTCACAAAGCGGTAGACGCTCCCTAAAGAGAAACTTGCCAACGACGCGACGTTGCCTGTGCCAAAGAAGGCTACATTCAGGAAGAAGATGAAAAGGACAACTGCACGCCAGTCGCTTGCTTGAAGACATCGGATGCCAGGGACATGATTTTCCATGTAGAGAGAGCGCTCCAACTCTAGCCACAGTAGAGCAGTACCACAAAAGCAAACGTAGAACAGTACTTCGTAGGAAATACTTAGTAGGATCATAGGAGGAGCAAAAGCCAAGCAGATCAACAACAATCTGGCTTGGTAATCTTCATCAGAGGATCCCCTGTACACAAAGGGTAAAGCACTCGATACAGCTACATAGCGTGAGTTGCCTGCAAAAAACAAAACCAGAGAATATACATACCAACGATAAGCCAGTTGAGTATTTGATTGATCACTGGCAAACCTTCATGCCTTTGCAAGCTAGTGGAGGTTAAGTACACCAATATCACACTGGCCACATTGGCGAATAGCTGGGGTTATTTTTAGTAAACCAATGGGATTTTGATGTGGCCATCCGTACCTGAAATTGTATTAGATGCGATAAACTGTTGCTGACACGTTTTTCTTGTCGTAATCTTCGCAAATTAAGCCATCCACAGACGATACCCAGTAAACCACCGCATACCCTAACGTTGCTGATGAGACACATGAAGTTCTGCAAACGGACTACTTACACCAGGCTGATTTCTTCACCTTTCTCAACAGGTAGCATGGTGAAAACGCTTGTACATATGCAAGCAGCAACCCATCCGAACGCTAACAGGCCTAGATGTCTGCGTACCTTCCGAGGCATCACCATAGGCCAGGCAGCAAGTAAGACAAAGCATACAGAAAGCACTTCACGTCGAAAGAAGCTATAAACCTATAAAATAGACACTCAGTCTAGCATATCGCTTACTTCAGGTTGTAACACTTACCAATGCCTCAAGACTCAATAGTATAGCAAGGATGGTAAAAATGAGCGTTTTCAGTTTTTGCCCGCCAGCTAGTCGAGCAGCAGCTGTAAGGGACTCTTTGTTCCGCACTACTTGATTCCAAAAGAGTACGGGGAAAAAGACGTATGCATGGTATAATGGGCGCATTTTTTGGATCCACACCATACCAGATAAAGTCAAAAGTGCAATAATCGATGCGATATCGATCTAGCGAAAGGCTAAATAAGAAGGTTCTGCGAGCTTGGTTCTTTACCATGTGCAGATATCGTCTTCTGGTCAGCTGGGCTTTGATATCTTGCGGCAAGACATATTCTCGGACAATGAATTCCAGACAGAAAACGCACCAGCCAATGTATCCTGCTGTGATAATACCTCGTAGGAAAAGCCAGTCGTATGTTTGGAAATAACGGAGGCCAACGATACATAATGCCATCAAGTCTTTTGACAACGTCTCAGCTTCCTTGTAATTCTTGTCGTCAATTAACTTTCTGATATGCGTAATTTTAGAGCTAGGATCATTTTCACCAGACAAGGGCTTGAAAGGCCGGAAAAACAGCTCATGCTGTTCCTTTTCGGCTATTCAAAATTGGCATGAATGGAATATCTTTCGTCTTAATTGCCTTTACCATGTTTAACGAGAAACTGCTCTAGTATCTGCCGTGCGTTTGCGAAAGCTGCCTCCGCTTTGATATGCTCATTTGCGTCAAGATACTCCAAAGGAAGTTCTCCCACGGAATTCACAGGTAGGTTGATGCCGATGAGGTGGGCCATCAACGGGGCTATATCCGCTTGGAGTATATCATCGCGCTGCCATTCCGAAAGCTCCCAGGGTATAGATAGTTCATCATGACCTTCGCCAGTCTTTGCCGGTTTGCGAATGCCTGCACCCCAAGCAACGATGGGTGTACGCGTGTTATCGGGGTGGCCGTCACCATGAGCACCTTTAGAAAAACCAAATGTAAGCCAGAAATGACATGAGGCAGCCCTCTATCCTACCGCGGTTATTCATGCCATGATCTGCCGTAAAGATATAGCTTGTTTTTCCATCGTTTCCATAAAACTCTTCTATCAGGGCCACGATTTCAGAAATACCCTTGTC
The DNA here is from genome assembly GCA_000696975.1 of Apophysomyces trapeziformis B9324. Classification (NCBI taxonomy): domain Eukaryota; kingdom Fungi; phylum Mucoromycota; class Mucoromycetes; order Mucorales; family Mucoraceae; genus Apophysomyces; species Apophysomyces trapeziformis. The sequence continues at coordinate 85,674 of JNDP01001348.1, forward strand.
CACCAACGAAATGTTATCGTGATATTGCTTAGAATGAGGCCGGAAACTGTGGCCGTTTGTATCCAATCCCAAGAGATGAAGGAAAAACACAATTTCTTTTTGACGTAGCTTTCGTTCCAATTCCGGATCAGCCGTAGCGTTTTTGAACAAGGCTTTCACATAATCAAAGACCCATTTATCTAGATGCGATGCCTCTAATAGGAAATCAGTGATGGAATCCTGGATAAGGGGCGTTCTTACCGGACGAAAAGTTCTCAAACTCGGGAGGATACATAAAGGTCTCTATTTTCGTAGGATCACTTGCACCATGTTGAAACATGGGTAGGATATCAGGAGAACCAAAGGACCATGTATGCTGGGACTCATTGAATACGGAATCGAAATTGACGGGATTCATTGTCCAGCCTTGCCAATGATTCGATGTTAACCAGTCATTAAACTTCCAGGCCCTTTCCTCTTCGTACCTGTGGTAACAGCACCCACATCCTCATAAAAGCCAGCAATAATAGCGACATGACCTGGTCTGGACTCGGTTGGTACTCGTGTATGCGAGACGCCCCACGTTCCGGATTCTTGGATAATATTCCTCAGGTATGGCGCTCGTGTCTGGTTGTTTTCGTCCAACTCAAACAACTTATCTGCCCTAAGACCATCACCTAATGCAACAATAAGCATGCCATGACTTTGACAAGAAGCCTCATCCACTTGCCGACAATAAGAACGAGACGATCGGCTGGTGCTTCCACGGGACTTTTATGTGGAGTCATCCCATGAACCAGGGGAGAAGTGAAGTAGATATCAAATATACTAAATAAGTAGACGACATGGAATACGATGCCGATGACCAGCAACGTCTCGCGCGATATCATGTCGTGCGGGTAAGAAAAGACAAGGGCAAAAGTGCAAAGTACCTAATCTGGCCAAGCATGTCTTTGCCCGATTTAGGCGCCGTCAGAGTGGCTTGAATCGGGGGGGGTTTTTGATGCGTCTGCTCGTTGGGCTTGTTTGCTTTGACTTTTGCGTTCAAGATTATGTTCATTACACCAACATGCTTAAGTCGTCCTGCCATTGCACACGTATCTTATAACCGTTGGAAAGCGCTTGATATTCCCATGGGAGGTTGGGTGGAGGTCATCGATGGATCGTCTAAAGTACGGTTTTTTTTGCCCATGGTTCTTCTGCTTTAATAGTAATAAACTTATTTCTCTTTTATTCGTCAAACAACCCCCCCCCCAAAAAAAAAGGCGTATTACTGTTGTCTGTGGCCTTCCAATGTTTCTTCAGATCAATGTATTGTGGATCAATCAATCCAGTTCGACACTTCCTATAACATCGATAAAGATGGTAACCTTCTTATGTTCGCTATTGTTTGCATCGATCATCACTGAGTCTCTTAGCCTGTCTAGTCCAAATTATTCCCGTACGATCAATACAAACAGCTGTTCAGGCAACACTGCAGGTCGTAGTGAAGGAATCGGACGAAGAGAGCCAATTGGCAGCCCTTGGCTTTGTATACGATCGCGGATCGAATGAGCAGAAGTTGGAGGTAAAAAGAATCTAACCCATCAACCGTAACTAGGCTCATTTCTCCGTTATTAGTGCGTCAGGAGCTTTGTAAATTCAATGCTTGTCAAGAAAGGTGCAATTGTATCGCGGCCTTCGTCAGAATCCCTGCTTTCAGTCAAGGTTCGTATGGATAGCTGGAGGATTCAGTTTCATTTTTTTTCTTTTTCGCGTTTTGACAGGTTGTCTCGACGTATCCAGAGGACGCACCTGTATTATTACAGGACGCCAGTCGAATTGAGCTGCTGGATGCGAACAAAGAAAGTACCGATGTGGAGCACGCGATTGCTTCACTATCGCTTGATCATCGTCCACCTGCAGGTCTTGAAAAAGCATATCAGGCTTTGTTTGAGGTCGTCAGCTATCCATTCTTGTATCAAGACTGGATTGGCCGTCTCCAAATAGAATGCCCCAAGGGCATTTTGTTATATGGTCCGCCCGGGGTGGGAAAGACCTTTTTAGTGTCATCGGTTGCACAAGCATGCCAGGCGAAGATGTTTGTGATCCATGGCCCTGAAATTTATGGAGCTTATCTTGGCGAAAGCGAAGAGAAATTGCGTGTTAAATTTAATCAAGCGCGGGCATGGGCAGAAGAGAATAACTCTCCTACGTTGCTTTTTATTGACGAAATCGTAAAGTGGCTCTACTCTATCACGACTGCTTCATTCACCCGCTTTTAACAGGATGCTCTTACCCCTCATCGTGATAACACTTTGGCGCAAGAGAACAGGGTGGTCGCACAGCTATTAACACTAATGGACGGCATTCGTTCCAGAGGAAAACTGGTCATCGTAGGTGCAACCAATCGTCCTAACGCAATTGATCCTGCTTTGCGACGGCCAGGCAGGTAAGACTTTTTCATGCCTATTATGCTTATGACTTACATCTGCCAAAGATTTGATCGTGAGATCTCTATTGATGTACCAGATATAAATACCAGACACGATCTTTTTGCAGCTCAGCTAGCGAACATGCCGGTGGACGATAGTGTGGATATAGGTTTGTTAGAAATTATATGAAACGGGCTGATGTAAATTGAACATCTTTTCCCTTTTCAGATTCACTTGCCACGATGACCAATGGTTATGTCGCTGCTGATATTACTTCACTATGTAGAGAGGCAGCTTCAATAGCAGTACAGAAGGCAGCTAAAGATCCTTCCTTGTAAGTTTGACAGATGACAAAAACAAGCTGACACTGACCTTTTTTTTTCCAATTTGTAGAAAGACTTCTATAAGCATGGCGGACTTTCAGGCAGCATATACGCATGTACGGCCGTCAATACAAAAAGGGTTTCAAGTGCAAGTAGAAAAGACTACATGGGATGATATAGGCGGGTTAGAAAGTGTAAAAAAGGTAATTCGGTAGGCCTTGCCACTGCTGCTATATCACTCGAGTTTGCACAAATCGTTGCAGAAACTTAAACAAGCTGTGGAATGGCCACTATTATACAAGGATACTTTTCTTCGATTGGGCCTTAAACCGCCAAGAGGAATATTGTTGTACGGACCTCCAGGGTGCAGTAAAACTACGCTGGTCAAGGTAATTTGACGACAAGGAGGGTGGTGATTTGATTCTCCAATGATAGGCCATTGCTTCATCGTGTGGAGCCGCTTTTCTTTCTATCAATGGTGCGCAACTTTATTCACCCTATGTCGGCGATTCAGAGAAAGTCGGTAAGGGATTTAGGTCATCTTCCTCCTGTGTGAACTCGAAGCTGACATCCTTTCCTCAGTTCGTACGACGTTTCAGAAAGCCAGGGCAACAGCACCAGCTATTATCTTTTTGGATGAAACGGAAGCGATCATAGGCAAGCGAAACATGGGTAATGGTGGTTCCAATAGTGGAGACAGTGTGCAAGAAAGAGTTTTATCTACGCTTCTGAATGAAATGGATGGTGTCGAAACGGCAGAGTCAGTCTTGGTTTTGGTAAGCTGATTAACCAAAGGAATTTGTCTAAGGTATTGGAAAAAAAAAAAAAAGGGAGCGACAAACCGTCCGGATATGCTTGATGCTGCGTTATTGAGACCTGGAAGATTTGACCGGTTAGTCTATGTACCGCCGCCAGATGAGGCGGCGAGGTTCGAAATATTACAGATACATACACGGAATGTACCTTTGGCAGCGGATGTCGATCTATTGAAGATAGCCAGACAGGTAATCGAATCCTTTCCATCGTTCATTTTTCGAGGTTTCTGATCGAATAGAAAACGATAGACACACCTTTATACAGGAGCCGATTTGAAAAATGTTTGTCGTGAAGCTGCTATGATAGCATTGAGAGGTGATCACGGAGCAAATAACGTATCCATGGAGCAGTTTGAAAAGTCGGTTTTAACGATACCGCCTTCGATTACTCCATCGATGATCACTAGCTATGAGCACTTAATGTCCGAAGAATCATAAAGATCGATGTATATTAAAAGTTATCAGACCAGTTAGAATCAATATTCCGTTTTATATTAATTTATGCATGCGGATATAGACACACGAGTTAAAAGCAAAGTGTAGCACGAATCGCTATCCTTTTTGTTTGTTTGTGGGCCCTTTGCGTGAAACCTCCCAAAACCTGCAATTTTGTTTCAATGTCCGTCATTCTTTCTTGTCTCGCGTCTTTCAACCGCACACTGTTGATCGATCAGTCATGCCCGAAGCAAGTACCAGAGCTGGGGCTGCCCCCAATGCTGGACGGGATGAACGCGAAAAGGGATTCTTCGAGAAATATGGAGGCCAAATTATACAAATGTTAGTCATGTGGTTCGGAATGCAGTTTATCTTTGGCACTGGTAAAAAGCGACAAGTCATGGTCTATTATTCGTCTTTGACTCACCATCGTCTCTCTTCCTCTCTCACTCTCTGTTTCTGTGTCTAGGATTGTTCCAAAAACAAACACCAACACCTGTGCCGTCTGCACCAAGCGAAACCTCTGGAATACCTCGGCCAACGGATGCTGTTACCTTTACATCTAATCTACCGGAAGGCGTTTACTATGGACCCTTGCCAGAGATCCCCTTAACCGAATTGCCGGATACGTTTGTTCCTTTATGGCAAGCTGGTACGGTGATGGACCTATCTGTTTACGTGAGTGAATACGAGTACTTTGTGGATTACAACCATGAGCCTTTGTGGCGCACAACCAACATTGTGCTCGGGGACACTTCTTTCCAACGAGAACATCATGTGGAAATCCCAACAACTTCTGTAAGTCGATGATCATGTTTGATACGAGTTTTCGTTCTCTAATTTTTTTTTGCACTTTTCCAGACATTGCACAACAATGGTAGTCTGTATGCTCATGTATTCTTGACCCGTCAAAACATGCCCATCAATCCTGAAGATCCATCCTTTATTCCAGATTCTGTCGTCTATCATCGTCATCGTAAGTAAATAGACGGTTTAGATGAGTGTGATCTGACGGCTCGATGTTTAGCCCTGACGAAATATTATCCGAAGAAGGCAATAGTAAAACAAAAGAATCTGCTGCAGCAGGGAGAACAGGAGGAAGAGGACAACGTAATTAAGTCGACAAAAGAAGCACCATCTGCTGAGGTAATTGAATTGCTCTTTGTACGGAATTATAAATCCTAAATATAAACACAGGCAGCAACAGATGAAAAGGACAGTACATTCAACCTAGGATTGCTAGGTAAAAGTGCGCCCTTGGTCGCTCATTGGCATGACAATGTGACCATCACTATCGTAAGCGACGCTAAAAATGTGATCCCCAAGAACGCGCTGCAACCACCTGTCATTAAATGTAAGTGATCTGACGCCTTGTCTACGCTGGTTAATGAATTTTGAAATTAGATATCCCTTTCGATACTGGCTTGACGCGCGATGAGACGGGTAAAGTGGGATATTATCGCCCGATTGTTTTTCCCAACGATTTCTGGCTTTTGCGCCAAAACTCGTATCCCATCAATGAGACAGTCAAGTAAGGATCAAGATAGTCAGAATCTCTTGAACGGCTGAAATCTAACTTTGAGACAGTACTCTTCCTCTGACGATTCATTTGGAACCTATTTCCATGTGGAAATTCAATATTTATGCTATGTTCGACGAATCGATGAAACAGCAAGCAAATAACCCTCTTGGGGGCATGTCCGCTTCTGAAATGGATGAAGTCAAACGCATGTTCCTCGAAACAAACCCTATCTTGTTGGGCACTACTATTGCTGTCAGTCTTCTACACAGCTTATTTGAAATGCTTGCGTTCAAGAACGGTAAGTTGAGCGATATAAGAGCAGCTTTTTTCTTAGATATCCCCTTTCCCCCCCCCCCTAGATATTGCATTTTGGAAGAAGAAAGACAATAGCGCTGGTGTCTCTGTGCGCAGTATCTTGGTCAACATCTTTTTCCAGATTGTCATCTTTTTGTATTTGATGGATAATAACCAGGAAACATCGTGGATGATTTTGATCGGTCAAGGCATTGGACTTTTGATTGAGGTGTGGAAAGTATTTAAGGCTCTTAAGTACGAATTGGTATGGACACCCGGTTCGATCTTGCCAACGTTGCGTACACAAACAACAGAAACGACTGTGGAGGAGGATGATACCGCGAAATATGATGCTTTGGCATTCAAGTATCTTACTTGGGTTTCGTATCCGTTACTGGGAGGCTATGCGATTTATTCACTGTTGTATGATGAGCACAAGAGTTGGTATTCTTATGTCTTGAAAACACTTGTGGAATTTGTCTACATGTTCGGTTTCCTCACTATGCTTCCGCAACTGTTCATCAACTATCGTCTGAAGAGTGTAAGTGCCGCAGCCATTTTATTTGTAGTAGGGAAAGGAACTCAATGGAGCATGATCTAGGTGGCGCATATGCCTTGGAGAACGCTGATGTACAAGTCCCTAAACACCTTCATCGGTAAGCATGGTTGAAAGTACGGAGTTTAAGGAACTCACTGGATTTTGCTTTAGACGACTTGTTCGCATTTGTTATCAAGATGCCTACTTTGCATCGTCTTGCTTGCTTGAGAGACGATGTTGTGTTCTTGATTTACCTTTACCAACGGTATATCTATAGAGTAGATCCCACTCGTGCCAATGAATATGGCCAAGTGGGTCAAGCAGCGGAGCAAGGAACCGAAGGTGAAAAAGCAGGAGAAGGAGAAGAATCAAAGAAGACAAAATAATTATAGTAAAGTTGGCTAGCTCGTAATATATATGAAAAGATATTGCTAGGATTTCTGTGCGTGTTATGGTTGCTGTTACGCTGTACTTTGTCCTAGATTGCTGGCTACAGATATTATGTATACAGGACATTTCTTTTTTCACGATTTGACTCAAATGAGAAGTGGATATTGTTTGGTTTAACGGACAAGCGTGCAAGATGGGAATTCCACAGATACGATGACGGTGATTGGCAATACAAATCTTGGTGTGGATCTATGTCACTCTTACCAGTCAACATTTACTGTTATCTCAAACCGTGATGTTGATCTATGCGCGTCATCTGGATTTCTTTAAAAGCTATACATCATCTCATCTTCCTTCGCAGTTATACTTTCTCAGATACGTGACAGATTCGTTATAAGACCGAGGCAATTCAAAGGGCAAAGCAACTGCAGGAGCGTGTCTCAAATCAGGTTGGTGGTAGAGTAGGTACAGTTGAATGGATGCTGCAGTCATTTTTTTTTTATTCATGCCTTTTTTTTTGTTTGCGAAACAAAGTGGTTTAGATGCGTTCCAATGCCTCCATAAGACTGATGCTATTGCCACGGATAACCTTTTCATAAAGCACAATCTTTGTCAGCGCTCACCCGCTAATGGCTCTTTCTTTTCTTTTCCTCCAAGACTTACCACCATGCCAATGTTATGCTTCTCCGTTGGGCTTACTTCTTCCACAGCCTCATCCAACACGATGTTCATAAAAGGATCGTAACCTCGAAGGATGCCAACGACCTTGCGGTTACCGTTCAGCTGCAACGATAGGCGCTTGTCCATGTATCTGTCCCATGAAAGAGAGATAGTAAGCATCGTTTCGTTGTCTCTTTGCTTTTCGTTGTTCCGGTTATGTACCTTTTCAATTCAGGAGTTGCAGCTTTCGCCATTATGATCTAATGCGGATTGTGTGTGTAAAAGGGAAAAAAAGAGGCGCGGAATTTTTTGCTAATGAAAAGTGACCACCCTACGTCATATGTTTAGAAATCAGTTATTCGCTCCGCACCTGTCCTGAAACGAAAGGTTTGCATGGCACAAATTAACAAGCTCTACACGTTCCTCATTTTGTGTACCGGCATGGCTGTTGGAAGCACAGCCGTTAACAAGGTAAGCACGCTTTGTTAGAAGCAATGACGGAACACATGTTGATATGCCAGAGTAGATCATGAAGCCTGATTTGGTAATAAGCAGACTTTCAAGTTGCTTTCGTGTCTAAATAACTTTTCAAATAGACTATTCCAATGCCTAAGCCGGAAAACAAGGAGAAGCAACAATAGACTTTCCATTTATTTTTTTCTTTTCTTTGTAATTAATTAAAGTGTGCTTTTTTAATGTATTACGGAAGACGAGGAAGAGTAAAAAAGAAAATTGCCACCGGTCTACAGTGCTATACAAGGTTCAGTGGGAGGGTTGCAGTTCTGAGGGTCAATTAAACAAGGTTTACTTGGACCAGCCCAAAAGTCTAAGGAAGATTTTCTAATCCTTCAAAACATTACGGCGAATAAAGCCAGAGACAGTTTCAAAGACAACCAACAGAATACCACCACTACGAATGATCTCAATGTGTGAGCACTCATCCCTTTGATTTGTTGCCTTTCATCTGACTTACCCAGGACCGAGACGCAACACCTTGGGCAAGAATCCCTTGTACAAAGCCGCCATACTGAAAGAAGATGTTAATTCATTGGGTTACGTCGCCACTTTGTTTTGGAGTTACCCTTCTTCTCTAGCAATCGTTGCCAATGCAGGCAATGTCCAGTTGTATTTTCGGGGACCAACACCGTTATGCCCTTGGACTCTGGTCTTGACGACATCGAAAGGGGTATTAAGAAGAGTACCTGAGATGCCACCAATAGTACCAGCAGCAAAGTTTACTGCTAACTGCTGGTTCTTGTCTTTGGCCTTAGGTAGGATATCTTTCACTCCGAAAATAACACCAAAGTAGCCACCGTTCCAGGTAGCATGACGCCATATGGTTGCTTCCAGACCTCTGGAAAGAGCCAAAGGACCTTCTTGCTTGACAATCTTAGAAAGGGTATCCCATGTTCCATTGTATTTGCCAGCCTATCCCCAATCAATGCGTTTGTCACTTAGCTTGGTCTCGCATAACCCAGACCATCCTTACATTTGCCTTATCCTGCATTCTGATCTTGACGAGCTCAAAGGGAACAATCAGACAGGCTTCAGTGATACCTGCACTGACACCTGTGAGGATAGCCAAACTCTGAGTCACCTTGTCGAAACCAAAGGCCTTTTTGTACAGAGCGGTGTATTGTTCATTAGCAGCAAACTTTGTTGCACGCTTGGGGGCTTCCACAAGGATGGGTGGCAAAATGCCTCTGTACAACGCGCCTGCACTTTATGGAATAATGTATCAACAAAAACTTTGTGCCTTTTTTCTCAGCAGATCAAAGTAAAAACTTTGCTTACCCTTCAGTCTTGATAATGGTTTTGAAAGTTTGAATAACACCTGCATTGCTGGTTGTGCTCAGCTGAGCTCGGGTCTTGACCACTATGTATAGCTGGTTAGGTTGATTGTTCCGTGGCGTGCCTGTGAAAGAATGGGCATTTACCGTCCAAGGGGTACATGGCCAAGATCTCGGAGATGCCAGCTATGGCGCCACACAAAAATTGATAATGGAAGGGCAAAGCTAAAGTTACCATGTTACTACCTAGTTTCTTATGGTCTTCTTTATCAAAGGACTTACGCTTTGGGGCGTCTGTCATAATCCAAAACTTTCAGGAATAAGGAATAGAAGGCGGAGAAGAGTAAGTAACCAGTAAAAAAAAAAAAGGAAAAGGGAAGTAGGTCCCTTCAAAGCGCGAAGATGGTCACATTTCATTTCAACCAATCATTCTTAGAGTCTTTTTGACTCGAAACCCGGATCTCACTATGAAATCCAAATTTGGCCGTGAGAAACCGAATCTGGCTGTGGAAACTTTTCATTCTCTGCCAAGAAAGAATCTAAATCCTTATAAGGAAAAAATCTATGAGATTGATCGATTGATAATTGATACAATAAGTGGGTTGAATCATAATAAGATCAGATCTTTAGCAGAAAAGCACCTCAAACCGTTCCTATACTGATCAGACCACAAGTGGAGGTGTTTAAAAAAGAAAGAAAGAAAGGACAGGCGGGGAGCGGGGTCTGCAAAAATTCCCCAACAACCTTATACAGACAGTTTCCACTTATACGGCATCCAAAGGGACGAACAAACTACAGAATGTCTAAATTCTCGGTGAGAAGTACCGATGCTATATGAAGTGTGAATTATTAACGAAGTAAAAGAGAGATATTGCTTGTCTAATGGGGTTATGTGCGTAAAGCGCTCATACAAACCAAAGTCAACTCCGATACGCTCTGTACTTTCACCTTGATCCTGAACCTGTGGGTCGAGACACTTTTGGAACGCAGCCATCCCTGTCCCGATAGCCGGAAGATCTTCAAATACTGTACCTTAGCCCGCGACCTTCTCTATCTTCTCTTTTCTTCTTTCTTACATTGGCTACATACTACAGAATTTAAGCAAATAGCATAGATGAACAAATATCGGCACCTCTCTCAGTCTTCTCATGATCTAGATCTTCCAATGCTACATTGACTAAGAATAATTCATACAAACAAGGAATAGGATGCAGAAGCAAAGAAAAATCCCTATCTTGTTACAGCTGCACTGTGGTCTATCTCATTTTTTTTTCTATTTGTACCAACGATATGGACTCATCTTTTAATTTTAAAATGATTCTTAAATCTCCCTTTCCTATTTTCTCTCAGGAGCTTGGTCTTCCTTTCCTGGACTTACAATCACTTTAATTGAAATAGACTAAAGCCTAAAGTTCTATTAAGTTTTAACCCTCGTTATATCCGGAAGATAAGAGACATCCTGCTAACTTTATCGAACTGGGTGCAATCATCCAATTGGATTTCGTTCATAACGGGGTTGCATTTCTTTTCGGTGGTTTCTACGGCCTTATCACTCGGGAAGCGTATAGCTCTGTAGATTATTCCATCAAAATGGCAACAATATCAAAACAGAAAGACTAGTATTAAGTAACAAGCTGATGATGATCCCTCAAGACCCCTTACATTACTGAAAATTTAAGGAGGTTGCCAAGTACATAAACGAAAAGAAAAGAAGGATACGGATAAACCCCAATGATCTTCTAATGAGTAAACAAAATGCTATCTGTTAGCTCAGGTGAGGCCAAAACTGTTGCAATTGAAATAACGAGACATTGGAACGGCAGGAAGCTTCTTATCGTATCAAATACTTGCATGCTATGGGCGTTTGCTAGGCGTCATAGTAATTCGCGTGGATCTAATGATGGTCTGAGATAAAGAAAAGGCGGAATGTATTCGCCGGACAGGAAATAAGCTACACCTACCAACCCCTCATGGTTTTCCACTGCTCGTTTAAGAAGGTCAAAGGGGAACAGGGTCCGTTAATTTCATTTCTAATGGTTCCCAATTCTGAACCAATCATTTGTAGCAGAAGATCTTTCGCCTTCTCCTTCTATTGTAGGTTGTGCGCAAAGTGAACACAGCTGACTTAAAGCTGAGTTTCATTTCATCCATCCGTTGCAGAAATCATGTCAGACCACACTGTTCGGTAGACAAAGAGCTTAAAGTATAATAAATAAAAATCTACAGGTGTAATATATAAAGATGAGCTTTACTCATCCCGTCTAGTCGTATACACTGGCAACCTATTGAATTATGATTTAACCATACTGATAGCCATATCTGTGGGATCAACCGAGATTTATGAAAATAGAGCAAAGAGATGTCATCATCATGGAATGGAGCGGGGGAAGGAGCCAACTTACTGCAAAGCCAATTCGGAAAAAAGGGATCAGTAGCCATTTTCCCCATTATCTTTTTTCAACAAAGAATTCAATAGGATGTTTTCATGCAAGACACTTCTGATTTCCACTTCCCCTTCTCAGCATGGGTTAGAGAATGAATTGTGTCCACGATCTAATACTTCTAGTTTCAAACATAAAGGAGTGTTTTCATTGAAAGAAAGAGAAAAAAAAATACTAGATGATAGCTTCTATTGCCCCCCCCCACATGTCGTGTATGCTATCTGCTTCCTCATTTCCCAAAAGCACACAAAGACATGGATCTCATCTATCACATTCACCAAAAACCGGATGCTTTTCTTCCTTTCCATTCTCCCCTCCCCTTTTTTTTTGTTTTTTTTTGGTCTCATACTGCCACGCAGCCTATGGCAAAAAGCTTGTGTCCAATCCATTCATGGAAGGCAAAAAAACCAATGGGAAGCGGACCTTCAAAGTGCAATTCGAAACAAGTCGCGTGCAAGAGAACAGAGTAAAGCTGGCGTTCGAACGGATCACCAGACAAACCATTATCTTTTTTCTTTTTTCTTTTCTTTTCCGCAAATGGCACAAGATGAACGTACAACATACTACGCTGCATTGTGTGAGCAGCTTTACAATCCAAAGTCCCCTCAAGACCGTGAACAAGTACAGAAGATGCTTGAATATTCATTCCCCACCTTTGCAGACGAGGCGGGGACCGGCATAGACTCGGGGAAGCCCAGGCCACCGGGAATGGAAGGCTGCCCGACATTCGCCATTACAAACCCAACAGATACAGCTTCGGCCTTGCGTGTCCTGCTACAAAGCTCTCCCAACCCCTTTGTCCAAACTTTCTGTCTATCCCGTCTGAAACAACTCATTACAGCTCAGTTCTCTATTTTCTCAATCGAGACAAAAATACAACTCCGTAAGTAAAGATAAAGGAAAGAAAAAAAAAAAAGAAAAATTCGCAAGGAAAAAGGGAATGAAAGAGACAGAGAAAGAAAGAGAAAAAGAAAGGCATAGAGTCACCCTGATTGACACCTGCACGTTCAGGAACCTTCCTGCTTGAATATGCATTTTTGCATACGGACCTGCAATCGTTTGTGCTGAGTCAACTGGCGGCTGTTTTTGCATTATTAACACGAATGGGTTGGTTGGATATGGATGACTATCAAAACGTACATCAGGATATAGGCCAGTTTTTCCAGGTAAACGAAAACAATCGATGTACAAGATAAGATGACAAAGAAGTGCGTTATTTTAAACTTTTTCGTTTGACAGGCATCTGTGGACCATCGTATCGTAGGAATGCAGATTCTTGCTGTTGTTGTCCAAGATATCAATGCACCTACTTCACCAAGAAATGCGGCAAAATTTAGAAAGGCAGGTAGGTTAGCAACAAGCGAACCGACAGTGCTCGCCAATTCTTTTTCTACCCTTATTGCCTTACTTATCTCCTTTATTCAGCTGCTGGTTTCCGAGATAATGAACTCCTCGACGTCTTTCAGGTCGCATTCAAAACGCTGGAAGGCTTACTGCATCATACCGTTCCATTCGAAAAACGTAAGTTTTAGGAACACAGCAAATGCCATCCAGTTGGCCTTGACGTTTAATTTTGTTTGCAGCGGGCCAAGAGGAGCGCATGAGAGATGCAACTTTAAATGTTCTATTGCGATGTCTTTCATACGATTTCGTGGGAACTAGCTTGGACGAAGCTGGCGAGGACATTGGAACGGTCCAAGTAAGAATATAAGGATAAGACACCTACGTCTTTTTTATTTCTTACGCAATGATTCGATAATAGATTCCTACAAGTTGGCGACCTATATTCGAAGATGAAAACTTTGTTCCTACCTTTTTTAATGCATATAGGGAGTTTTCCCCTCCTCATAGTTCAAAGGTAACGTCACCTCTTTGCGAGTAATAGGTAGGACATAGCTAACGGAAGAGGGAACGAAAAAAAAAAAAGGCCATGGGTTGCCTTGTACAGATTGCTTCCACTCGGAAAGCGTTATTCCACGGTGAAGGAGAGCGATCCAAATTTGTCGTTGCCATGATGCAGGGTATCCGAGATATCATATTGACATCGCATGGAATGAACGACGCGGATAATTACAATGAATTCTGTCGCCTTTTGTATCGCTTCCGCAATGCGGCACCCTTGAATGAAATGGTGGAGAAACCGGGATACAGTGAGTGGATTGAAAGGATTGCGGAATTTACTTCACAAGCATTACAATCATGGAAGGTAAATGATATTGACATTGCTTAATTACGGAAACAGTTCCGTTCATATCGCATGATTTACAGTGGGCACCAAACACGGCAACCTATTTGCTTGGATTCTGGGCACGTACTGTACATAGCATGAATTATTACCACCAATTGGGGGAGGCGACTGTCCAAAAATTAGAGAATATCACTGTTGAGGTAAAATGATCCGTTGGATGTGAAACAAAACAGCATCTTACAAATTGCTCCAAAGGTTACCCGGACTTATATCTCAGCCAATGTTGATTCCGTACCTACAAGAATTGAGGAAATGTTGGATGGTAATAGAAAGGGGCAGAAATAAGGAAAAGGATGTGATGTATTTACGATTTACATTCATGGATCAGATCCACTCGATAGCGAAGAAAGTCTTGCGGAAACCCTTAATATGCTTGGTCAGATAGCACGCTATAAGTACCAAGAATCGAGTGCTTGTTTAGTTACTATTTTCGATCCTATCGCCATTCAATATCAGGTGGGCTATCTGTGTGCAAGGGGATACAAGGTGGACTGACAACGACGGATAGGAATTAATTGCGCAAGCTGGTTCAAACATTGCAACGGGAGAATTCAAAGAAGCCCTAGATGTGATCGAAACTAAATTTGCTTGGCTTGTTTATATCATAGCTTTGTTTGTGGGCAACAGACCTGTATGCTCTGCATCTGCATTGTGATTATCTTGCTAATTTGTTTGACTGTAGGCGTATTTGAGTTCCGATGAAATGGATGGCATTGATGGTGAGCTTACCACCAAGGTACTTCAGTTGATGGATGCCAGTCAAGCTCTGCAAGTACAACATGGAAGTGCGGTCTTGAACCAAAAGCTGGATTCGGCGTTTATATACTTCTTCCAACAATTCCGAAAGTCGTACATCGGTGAAGCGACTGGCAAGGCGGTATATACCAAGTTGACCGAAGTCTTTGGCATCAGCGATCAAGTTCTTATGTTAAATGTTATTATGCGAAAGATGTGAGTTCAATGATTGAAAGAGCGACAGCAAGGATTGATTGATTGACATTCAATCTATAGCATCGGGAATTTGCAATATTGGGGAGACAATGAACAAGTCATTCGACGAACGTTGGAATTGTTCAATGAACTTGCCAGTGGATATAGCGCCCTGAAAAATCTGAGGAAGATTGAGACTACACAGTTGATCCTGCAGAACCACATGTCCACCGAATTCACGTTCCTGGAAAACGAGAAGCATGGTCAAAATAGAATGCTATATTATCAAGTGCTGTGTAAGATTCTGTTCGCAGAGGAGGATTGCGAAAGAGAATTCTATGTCTTTATGAAGGCATTTGAAATACGGTTGGAAAGCCTAGCTACTCTGAATAGCATGGATGCGTTCCGACAAGAGCCTGTTAGAGTAAGCGTTGCCTCCACCGAAAGAAAAAGGAACGATTATTCTGACAATGACTTTAGCGTGCATTACAGGATATCTTTCGTGATCTACGTGGCTTTATCTCGCCCATTCAGAGCCGTAGGAATTTCTCATTATTCTTTGATTGGTTTTATCCCGAGTATATGCCGATCTTATTACGCGCTTTGGAGGCATGGTCACCTAGTCCAGTGGCGAATACACTGTTGAAATTCTTTGCAGAATTTGTGCATAACAAGAGCCAACGGTTAAACTTTGAAATATCCTCCCCGAATGGGATTCTGATTTTTCGTGATACCAGTCAAATCATTAGTACCTACGGTAAGTGGCAAAGCAATGTTTGTTTCTTCTTATTTTCAAGTTCACCGAGCCAAAAAAAAAATTTTTTTTGATTGAATTAGGTCGACATGCATTGGAACAGCAGGTCACGGATGAAAGCCGGAAGTATTTGTACAAGTAAAATTCATTTTCTTTCGGCATTTGAATAGATTGGACACAAAGAGAAAAGGATTTAACCGCGAGTTTTACTAGGTACAAAGGCATTTCCATTTGTTTTACGATTCTGTCAAGATGTCTCGGAGGGCGTTATATCAACTTTGGTGTTTTCTGGCTTTATCAGGATAAAGCTATTGATGAAGTGTTTAATATGATGTTTCAGTTGATGTTGAGTATCCCTCAGGACGATCTTATGGTAAGTCTATTTTTTTTGGAAGATGAAAAGAATGATTCAGTGTGTCCTACCAACGCTAAACTAAAACCGTATGCATAGACCTTCCCAAAATTGACACGTGCATTTTTCAGTATGCTTGATGATTTTACTCATGAACAACTGATGGCCGTGCCCAATCTATCACCGGATGTATTCCTATATTTGATGCAAGCATGTGAACAAGGCGTTGAATCAAGTGAAAGTTGGATCCGGTCGCATGCATGCTCTACTGTCAACAACATTGCTAGTTATGTGATCAAAGAATATGAAAAGGCCGAAATACGGAATTCATCCGCCGCCGACCCCGCTGCTCGTCGGCGTTCATCGGCATCGAGCCAACCAGCCGGTCACTGGCTGATTGGCTACCTGACCCAGTTCCCTCGTGTACTTCCATCGCTATTGACGACATTATTCAATCTCATATTGTTTGATGAAAACAACGATCAATGGGCCTTATCCCGTCCATTGTATGCTCTCATGCTACTACAAAAAGAGGTAAATAGTGCAAAGGAATATCCTTGTTATTCTTTTTTTCTTTTGCTCTTTACTTAATATTTTCTTTTTTTTCTGCGTTCGAGTATGCGGTTGAATATACAACCCAAGTTATCAATCAGCAGTTGCCAGAACGACGCGAATATGTTGCCAAGGTAAGGTTTAGTTTTGTGTTACCATGAAGCGGGAATATGTCAGTGTTGAGCCACGCGCGATCTACTCCGCTCAACCCCTCCCCCAAAAATGGAAGGGACCCCCCACTGACCTTATCATTAGGCCCTGAATAATCTGATGGAGGGGATTGGTTGGACATTATGCACAAAAGACCGCGAAAGATTTTCTCAGAATATATCCGCGTTCCGAAGAGAACTCAGTATGAACAACGTGGTACTCGTTCCGCTATCACTCGCTTTCACATAAACTTTTACCACAAAACTCAAAAAAAAAAAAAAAAAAAAACAAAGAAACAAAAAGAGCACCAGAAACACTATTTTTCTGAAATTGTGCAATTGCCTTTTTTTTTTTTTATATCCCTTTCTTTTTACCTCTGGCTTCTTTTTTTTTTTTCTTGTTTAAGTTCACAAGGTATTCTCTCTCTCTCGTTCCATTTTTCTTTTCTTGACAGGGGTGTTTGACCGGTCGGTTTTGGTGTGCATATGTATCAGTGAGTGACTATAATAAGGTGCGTGTGTGTGCGAAATAGATATGGGAAGAGGTAAAAGGAAAAAAGTTTTGGGAAAACAGAGAGGCAAGGAAGAAGGAAAAGGGGAGAGAAAGAAAAATAGAGAAAGAGAGAGAAAATAAAATCTCCACGAGGAAAGAAAACAACAAAAAAAATTAGAGAAAGAAAAATATACAGATTAAGAGGTGGCAGCAGTGGTATCACTTTGTTTGAGATTCAAGGTTGGTTGTTGTTGTTGTTGTTGTTTGGCAGGTGAAGAGGGTGATTCAGCACTTTTTTGTGAAGTGGGTGTTCCAGTGGAAGACTCGTAATCGACGATCATACGTACATCTTTCTTGGGAGATGGCGATCGTAATTTTGGTCGTTTTTCCGGAGCATCGTCGTCCTCATCTGCCATTTCCAATGTTCGTTTAGCAAAACCGCCCTTTTGCATGCTGATCAATGTATCTGCTGCACTTTCATTATCATGCTCTTCGTTTTTGTTCGATGGTGATCGCTTCTCTTCAGGCGCTACGATTTCAGCAGGATGATAGGGACGATGTTCCTCTCGTTTGGTTGGTTCATACAACATGGCGGATGGTCTTCGTCGTTGATCATCCTGCGGTGAATGCTCCCGAGGGGGAGGAGGAGGAGCCGGACGGTAAACAGGGGCCGGGTGCTGCGCACGGGGAGAGTTATAATAACTGGGCGTTATCCGAGGAGAGGGGCCACTGTGGTTACTATTCCGTGACGGAGGCCGTGCGCTCATCGGTGCTGGTTTGCCATTAGGGCTTCCTAGATGAGAAGGGATAGGTGATCGTACACCGCCACCGGCTTGTAGTTTATTGATGGGCGGGCGCATGGATGGTCCGGGCGGATGAGGCGTGGGTGGCAAGGACCGATCATGATCTCCCATCATGGGTTTCATCTGCACGCGTTCAGACGGCGTAGGTGCTCTTCCGCCACCAATATCAGGAATCCGGACTTCGTCCCGGGGATTCTGCGGCTGATGATAAGGCACAGGTGATCGACGTTCGTTTTGCGGAGGCATTGGCAAATCGCGTGGTGGACCATGCTCCTGGAAGGAAAAAAAAAAGAACGCACAGAACGCAAGAACAAAAAGTTTTTTTAGAACTTCACCTTGTTCATACACAATACGCCTTTACTACTTCCTTACCATGAGTGGTGGTGCTCCTCGTCGTGGAGGATTGTCATAGGCACGCGAGGTTACACTTGGATACTGCGCCATACCAGGAGGTGGGCCTTGAGGGCCACTGGTCATAGGCGGAGGAGGATAAGGTGCCGACATTGAAGAGGGGGGTGGTGGCCCATTCTGATACTGGTAAGGATTGTTCACATCCTGAGGCACAGGGGTACTCACGGGACCTGTTGTCGTAGGTGTACTAGAAGCGATGCCATGCGTTCTTCGCAAGAGATCAAGACGTTGTCGAATATGGGGATTATTAGGATCCAGCTCGCTTGCCCTCTGATAGGCGTCCAAGGCGTCTTGGATCTGGTTGTTGCAGGATTCATAAAGCGTTCCAAGGTCATACCAAACCTCACTGATATATGGATTCAAACGAATTGCACGGCTGTAGGCATCCAAGGCATCCCGATACTTAAGATGATGGTCAGTATACGGGTGTGTGTTGAAGTCGGAAAATTAGAGTTCATACCTGATTAATTTGATAATATAGCACACCAATAGAACACCAAAACGTAGGATTGCGAGCATCACGGTATACAGCTTGCTGGTATGCCTCGTAAGCTTTATTGTAGTTTTGCTCTGCCATGTAGCAACGACCCAGTAAATACCAAGACTGGGCGTCGTTGCTGTCAGCCTTTAAAGACTGAGTGAGGTATTGGATGGCCATTGCTTGATTGGAAAACGAGGCGTTCTGTTGGTGATACAGCCAACCGAGTTGTTGTAGAACTTTGGCATGGTCAGGATTTTCAGCCAATACTCGTTCGTAAGCTTCTTTAGCATGTTCATACTACGCGGGGTGAGCATCATACCATTTCCCTTATTGTTTTAACCTACCTCTTTCTGTTGCTCATAGACGTGACCTGTTTGGAACCAAATGTCAACTTCGGTCAATGGACGCGGAGGGTTGTGCAAGATATAGCGGAAACACTAAAACCGAAAAAAGGAACATGAGACATTCCGCCCAGATGCCCGGTTGATTTGTTTACCTGTAAACTCTGGTCATATTTCTGCTGTTGTTTGTAAATGATACCAAGGCGAAAGTATATTTCATTTGCTTTTTCAAAGTTGGGGTCCATCTTCATGACGGCCGAAAAGGCTTCTTCTGCGTGTTCGATGGAACCATATCGGTCATACAAGATACCGATGCCATACCAAAGTTTAGGATCCTTGAAACACAAGACCCTCGACTTAGCAACCGGAAAAGAAGATTATTAGTTTTTGCTGAAACAACGAACCTTTGGATTTGGTAAGTGATAAAGGGCTTGTTGATAAGCATGGTATGCGTCTTGAAGATTATCCATCATGAGGTAGCAATGTCCCAGAGCACTCCATGTATCTCCATTGTTTTCTTGGATGGCTAAAATACGTTTGAAATATTCAACAGCCTAAGATGACACGATGTCAGATGGGGGGAATTTATGGGTATTACAAGTTATTTTTTATACCTTTGCGAATTGTTCTCTACCTCTGCAGAGGGAAGCGATGTTTGAAAGAGCATTGATTGAATATGGATTGTGTCTAAGGGCGGATTCGTAGGAAGCCATGGCTCTTTCCCAATCAGCCATGAGTTCTGCCAAGTTACCTAAAAGATTAAACCAAAGTAAGTGTGGCGTCCTTTTGATTTTCCAGACTAATCCCGATCGGGAATATTTGCAACACAAGATTAAAGTGAGCGGGCATGTTGCACATACACACACGTACATACATACATACATACATACATACGCACGCATATAGGCAAACAGACACTCACTCATAACACACATACACAAAAAAAAAAATCCCATCCCACTCCTTACACTCCGTCATCTCCTGCAACACTTCCAAAACAGCCCAAGATAATCCCAAATATCAATGGTAAAAAAAAGAGAAATCAAAGACAATAAATAGAAATACCCATTCCCCTGTCCTTTTCTCTTCTTTTTTTTTTCTTTTTTTTTTCCTCCTTCTCTCTTTCTCTCTCTCTGTCTCCGTCTCTCTGTTTCTTTTTTTTTCCTCTTTTACGACCAGATAGAATATAATAAAGAAAAAAAAAAGATTTGGGTATCTTTTTGTCTTGCCTAAAGTCAACCATGCTTGTTCGTTCACTGCGGCAAGTTTTTGAATGACTGGAGCTTGCGTTGGCGGTGCGGACATTTTTTTGTTGTTGTTGTTGAAGACAAGTTTTTTTTTTTTGGTTTCGTTCAATCTCGAGATGTGAATGAGTCGAAGACGTCAAATGCAGTTTGGAGATGATACACAACTAGTTCCGTTTCTTTTTCTTCTTCTTTCCACAAGCAAAAAAAAAATTTAGACCGAAAAAAAAAAGAAAGAAAAAAGAAAAAGGGGTTGAGAAAACAGAAGCACCGTTTTTTTTTATATGTAAAGAAAAAAAAAGATGGGGGGAAAAGGCCTTTTCATGAAAAGGCTGTTTCCAAGCGCACCCCCCACTGTGTAACTGCAACGGTGTTAATAATGCTACGTATGTGTGAAAAGGGATATTTAAATATATGGTCTACTGTAAAAAAAACTTCGTCATCTCAAAAAAAATGCACTAACTAAATTAGCAATAGCGCGTGGGCTTGCTTTGTTAAGTAAAGCGATCTCTCCCCCCTCTTTTTTCTCTCCGTCTGTCTGTCTGTCTCTCTCTCTCTTCACACACGCATTCGTACACACACACAGACCGAATGCACTGATTAGAAAGAACGTGTAAAGTCTATCATGTTCATCCAAAGAGAAAATCTATAGACAAACGAAACAGATAAATAGACGCACATACTGAGGGAATCCTTGACACCATGCCACGTGTGGCTCTGCTCACCATGTTCTCTTACTTTTGTTGGTGTCCAGAAAAATACGGACTGTCTGTCTGTCTGTCTGTCTGTCTGTCTGTCTGTCTGTGTGACTGACTCCTTCTGGCTCTCAACCCTTCTGCTTTGTATATTTTTTTTATACTTGCCCATCATGGCCATGTCCCAAACATTCAAAACAAACCTATCGAATGTCCCGCCCTTAACAAAAGCACTGGTCACAACCCTCATCGTCCTCTCCACTGCATCTTACTTGTACATTTACAAACAACAAATAGACCAAGATCATGATGAAAACCTTCTACCTCTTTGTCCCTTTATCGGCCTCCTGCCGGGAATGTACGTTCCCATCTTTTTTCTAACTTATTTTTTCTCATTTCCTTTTTTTTCTTTTTTAACTTTCTACTACTTAGGATTGTCGTCACGCCCTGGACTTTGCTTACTGCGGCCTTCTATGAAAGTAACCTATTTTCAGTAAGTTCCCTTGTCCTAAAATAATACAAGGGCTAAGTAACTTATATACCTATTTCTATATCAAAGCTGTTGGGAAGTGTGGTTATTCTTTTATTATGTGGAAAATATCTGGAACGCGTCTGGGGCAGCAGAGAACTGCTTAAATATGTTCTACTCACAGCCACTCTCTCCAATGTCGTGACCTGGTTCGGTCTATTGGTCTCTTTCTATATCAGCCGCAATGAGGAATACCTGCAAGTACACAAAGTGAACCCAAGAAACCAAGGAAACTAATGAAACCTTACTGTTTCCCAGATATGCTACCCAGATCAATGGTATGGCAGGGGGCTTTTCTGCTTTTTTGGTTGCTTTCAAGCATCTCATTCCGGAACATAAAATCGCATTACTGGGTGGTGCGGTTTCCATACGTGTCAAGGTAAGAATCCTTTTTTTAGTAGTCAGTTTGCAATGAGTGGCTGAAATGATATATACTAGAATTTGATTGGTGTGGCAACAGCCGTGAGCGTGGCGTGTCTGGTCCTGTTTAATGCCATTGTCTTTTACAATTTGGTTAACATCGGCTGGGTCATTGGATGGATATATATTCGTTTCTTTAAATATCAAGATGGTATCCAGGGTGATCGTAGTGAAACCTTTGCCTTCATTACATTCCTACCCGAATTTTTGCAGTGAGTATATCATCATCATTATCTTCATCATCACTTTAAACCCTTTCTCTTCGACTGGTCATATTTTCTTACCTTATCTTTTTCATCTATCCCATTAGCCCTATTGCTGGATTTGTGTCCAATACCGTGTTCAACATCCTTGTCGCACTTCGATGCTGTAACCCGATCCAAAGAACGTATGCCTACGATCTTGAAAATCAGGCAGGTGTCCGCACAGCCCCATTGCCTGGTAGTGCAAGAGCTGAAGCAGAGCGACGAAGGTAATACGGAAAAAAAAAGAAAAAGAAAAAGAAGAGAAAGACTTACTTCGAGGATAAAAATCTTAGGGCATTGGCACTTAAAGCCTTGGATATAAAGTTATCCTCCAAGTCATCACCGGTTGCTACCGCTACCCCAGTTGCCCAGGCAACGACATCCTCGGAACCGGTACGGACAACAGAAAATAATGTCTTGTTTGATGCGGAGGAGTCCTCTGGTAAGACAGAAGTTGGAGGAAACACAGTAGAGGAAGAAGCATCAACGGCCAAGCGTGATTGAAGTGTGTTTTCTTTCTTGATATGTGGAATGGGGGATTGACTGTATACCTAACCGTAGCTGGGATACAATGCCTGCATCACCAGCGATATAAGCGTTACACAATATGGGCGATGGATTTGTTGATGTTTAAAAAAAAAAAAAAGAAAGTTTTGTACTATTTTAAAATGGAAAAAAGTTTCTGTCTCACAGAAAAAAAATGGTTGGGGGGAGAGAAAGAGAGACAGAGAAAAAAAGGGGGGCTGAACAAGTCAAAGATCTCAGTAACCGATGGAAGTGTGTTGTTGTGTCACATTGCTGAAGTGGTACGTAAAAACCCCGAGGGAAAATTTTATTTCTTTTTTGATGGAATGATTTAAGTGCATTTCCCAAATGTGAGTTGGATTCACACTGCGTTTGACGGGAAAACCGGACGTTTTGGTTATTTTCGTACCCTGTAGATCATGTGCAAATGGTGTTGCACCAAACTTAAATGATATGTTTACACTCACATGCGAAACCTTAAAGATGAATTTCTTCCTTGACAGGTTCTGGACAATGCCTCCTTGTTTCCAAGACAACAACCTAACTTCCAAATAAGATAACCTATGGATACGATGGAAAATAGATCTACCCCATCTCTCTCTTCCTCTTTCAGGCATACAGAATAAAATTTTTTGGGGGAGGGGAAGGAATAGTGTACTACTAAATATAGGATTCTGTTACCAGAGGGAAAGGGGGCTATCCGATTCAGCCCCTGAAGATTGTTTACGCGGAATTCTTTTATAATCCATGAACAGAGGTAAGTCCTTTACGTTGATCTTCCCCGGATGGACAACACATACACATGTATAGACTCCAAGAGATAAATGACACGTTGTACATACCTTACAAAGTTTACATAGTTCATACTGGGAGACAAAACGCAGAAATTAAAAAAGCAAAAAGTCCTATTTCTATTGCAGATCTTTTTTTTTTGTCTCCTTCAATCCCATAAGGGTAATAAGGATTATTAACCGGGTGTAACACATTAAATACAGAAATGATAGCAAAATAAAGAAAGTGAATGAATTATGTGTGGTATGAAAGACTCTTTGACATCAAATCTAAAAGAAAAAGAAAGTGACGCGATACAAAAGTAGTTCGTAGTCTTATCTAAAGCATACTTTATCATACCTCAATAAATTAAGAATTGTTATTCAGTCAACATGAACTTATTCCATGCATAGGCACACGATACCTTCAGACAGACGCCAAAATGAACGTTCAAAATAACATAAACAAGTAGACACCTATACAATGGATAACCGGGTAATTAACCAAATGACACTGTTCATGCGGCCAGATAAATACAAAATTTGCTGATGTAGACCTTACTGCTACAAACAGTAATCACATCGTGAATGGTTTCCCGGGGATGTTCCAGGTATAGATCTGTACATGAATCAATTATAAACTGCTACCCTCTTTTTTCGAGCTTCGTACGCAGCGAGAAAGATATAGAAATAAAATAAGCATTACAGTAACATCACCATATGAACCTTTGCCAAAGTGAACGAAGAAGCCGGCGCATAAGGTCATCAAGGATTAACCTGCAGTAGATCACTGCTGTATGCGCTCAAGCGACTGCATAAAAAAAAAAGATATGGACGGATTCAAGATATAATATTACGATCACTACAATTATTGATTGCTCTGTAAGCCGCGCTTTCTCTAGAGAATTACAAATTGAGCATGAAACAACGATATAATATACGCTATTCATGAGCATAGCTCATTAGCTTTTGATATTCAATAGCACTCATCTATCATTTCTTCTCTTTTTTCTTTTCTGCTAAATCTGCAGATGCGCGCATTCCACCGTGACCATCGCATTATTTCATGGGATCTATCCTTGTCTAATTTGGATTTAACCGAAAGGTTCACACCCATAGTATTGCTATTCTGTCTTTGTTTTGCCGTGCATACGACTCGAATATCTCAAGTAGGCAATGTTTATTACTGATTTCATTTCGGCTGCATGAACCTTATCCAGTAGTTTATTTTAACAATACCACTAGCGAAAACACCTTATTCTTTGCAGATAATAAGGTTATTTTATTTTTATAATGACTTTTATTTAGTGTAAGTGCACAATTGGCCGACTCATAAAAGGGACTTCTCCTGAAGCCATTTGATTGAGTTTCTTCTCGCAACTGATTGGATGCAATTTTTGTGGCGGATTTCCAAATTTGTTACCCAAGGGCAAACCAAGGGAACTCAGGATGACGTCTCAATTTTAAAAAACAAATTTGTAAGTTTCCCGGCAGAAGCTTTTCCAGGTCAAACCAGCCATGTCATTCCAGTCTCTATTGAAACAGGAAGGCTGGAGACCACAAAACTTTTCCTTTTTCGCATCGGCAAAGGTGTTATGTCGAAATTGCTTGTCCAGACGATTGTCCCTACAGCAGACAGCTCAAATTGTCACTGTAACGCGACCAAAGAAGCCTGATTGGTCGCGTCACTCGGTCCTGGTATATTCATCCCCCCTTACGAAGCAGAGACGCTTTTTACCGCGAATGCAACCGATCTCCTTTCTGAATCCCGCAAAACCAGAAGAGCTAAGTCTGATCGATCAGCTGCGCCAGGAACTCTATTATGGCGCAGACCATGCCGACCGACATTACGCACGATCCTCTGTGGCTAGAAGAGTGGTCGGCCGTCGGAAGAAAAGAATGAAGCTGTTACGACTTTACGGACGTGTTCGACAGGATCCTATGCTGCTTCAACAGTTAACAGACGACGATTTCAGTGCGCTTGTTGCTGCATTCACACCGAACCCGGATAACAAAGTGGTAAACAAAGTGTCCCGCATAGCCGTCCAAATACTGGAAGACCTTAGCACGCTCAATTCGCGAAATGCACAGTTTACCAAAGAAAATGCAGAGAATCTAGTTTCATTCTACAGGGAGCTTGGGAAACTGAATCGAGCACAAAGCACAGTCGAAGAAATGCTTAAAGCGGGTCAGACACCATCTCAAGAAACCTTTACTGGCTTGATCTCATTACTGTCATCTCACAACCGATTGGAAGATGCAGAAGCATGGGTAGCTAAGATGAAAGCCTACGACGTATGGCCACCGTCAGAAATTTCGGTCGCTTATATCGTAGAGGGCTGGTTACGACTCGGAGAGAAGGAAAAAGCGATCCGTTTTTTAACTCGATATTCTGGCGATATTAACATTTTCTTAAAAACAAGTGAATCAACGGACGATAGTTATGAGTTACTGGACATTGCCTTGGATAAGTTCGCCAAAACTTGTATCAATGACTGGCGATTGAACGATGCAAGAAAATTTTATCAGCGAAGGCGCGAACTTGGACTGAAAACACGACATATCCTTAACAGACTTTTGGGGAAAAGCTTGTATACGTTTCAAACATCGGTAGCACATGACTTGCTGGAGGACACGGTAAAATGCGAAGATAAGGAGGGGTATAGAATGGTCGCAAGAAGACTGTTGACATGGTACCTTTCACGGGAGGATGCGAAGCAAGCTGCGGAATTATGGGCGGCTGTAAATATATCAGAAGATGTGCTGGGACAGCAGCTGTGCTTGCGTTTAATAGTACTTTTGGCGAAGAGTAGACATCACGTAGACCTTATACGGTTATACTGGCAATTCAAAACACGATACCCTACAGCAATGACGCTAGACCTATATACAACTACTTTACAAGGACTAATACGAAGCAAACAGTATGGACTTGCGCGAGAAGTCTTCACAGATCTCAAGGCACAGGTACCATCCATAGGCACCAACCAAGAAGTACTGCTGCCATTATATTCCCTTTGTGCTCAGACCGGAGATGTTGAAATGTTCGAAGAAGTTCTTCGCATGAACGAAAAAGTCGGTCAGATATCCCATCAAGCCTTAACATCTTTGATCGCATGTTATATCACCGCTTGTGATCTATCAGCAGCCCTGTCCATTTTCAAAAAGATCTCCCACCATGCCTTCAGTCCGGATGTTGTCGATTTTAATTTACTGATACGGCTGACAGCGCAACAGGAGAATTTCAAAGAATTCAGCAAAATCCTGGGTATTTTGGAGCATATGCGAATGGTGGGTGTTGCTCCTGACGAGACAACACTGCGCACACTGTTGAGCATCTATAAACAAGGGCACATTAAGGACAAGTTGTTTGAGAAGTTACTGAACGACCCTGGTGCTTCCGTGGCGGATCAGATCTGGATCAACAATATTGCGTTGACCCGTCTCATGGCCGTTTCTGGTCCTGGCCGAGCAGCTGCAGTGTTTTTGGACAATGATCGCGGTGCTTTATTTGAGTCGACCAAGGGTGAACCGATCAAGGCCGACCACATTACCTACAAACTACTGATCGATGCTGCGGTAGAACGACCCCGGTCGATGCCCCTGGCCCATCGATTGTACGTAAATATGCGTGCACAAGGCATGAAGCCACCTCGCGAAATATACCACCAAATGATTCTCGGATGGGCAAGGAAGGGTCGCTTGCAGCGCGCACGTAGGATCATGGAAGAGATGGAGCAAGACACGGGGGTTCCTCCGGACAAACGAACCTATAGCATGTTAATTGAGGGATTCCTTATTTTGAATAGAGTAGATCTGGCAAGAGAGGTGATAGCCCAAGATATGGAAAGTCACAACATCAAACCAGATAAATTTATGCTGCGGAGAATCGCGAAACAAGCTGAGCTGTTAGCGCAATAAAAGTATATACTAAAGAAAAAAGGTTGAAGAGCGAAAATGTGAAATGCATGTATGCCTTTGTTTATCAATGAAATATTTTTCACTTTGTGTATATGATGTGAGACTAACCAAGTACTTTGAATGTGGGAAAAACGACATTCTTCCACCTCCTACAAGTTCACTTTCCCAACTTTTATCTATTACAGCTAAACCTCAAAATGTCCTCCTTTGCCAACGCTAGGTTTATGACCCTTCTTAAAAAGTCGATATTATTCTCTAAAGTAATATCGAGATTTTTTGCGATGATAACGTATAGATGAACCCAAATATAAAGCATGAACAGATAGGAAACAGTCCGGCCTTTCTTTACTTTTTGGTTGAGAAGCTATTAGTTTGTCTGTCGGTTTACTACATTTTTCAGATCCAATTTGTCAACGGACTGATATATTGTTCAAACATAAGGTAACTTTATGGGTAAAAGAAACGTGGGGTTCAAGCAAGTTACGGACTCAAAACGATCTGGCAGGCTTTAGGGTGATGCAGGGAAATAAATTGGTTTCTGTGCAACAAATCGAGTAGAATAAGTGGATCGGTCAAAATCTCGGCACCGGGGTGGCCTCTTTTTTTCTGTTGTAGCCAATAGAACTATCTTTCTAAAGTCTTTAGGTTGCCACAAGGTTTTTTATCTAGAAAACTTTTGTCCAACATATATATACATGGTGATTCAAAGAAAAACGTGCATTTATTATCTAGTCTGGTTCCATTGATGTGTGAATAACCTGAAAAAGAAACAGAGGGATGATTTTGGTTTCTTACAAAACCTTGCATCATACGGGATTATGGAAAGTATATAAATCTTTTTTTTTTTTTTTGCCGAAAGCTTACCATGATTGATCCAATTAATTTTTTTTTCCCGCTTTGAACATTGACCTAGACACTGTTTGTGCTAGATCATATAATACCAAAAAGAAAATTGAAAGGTTGTCCTACATGGTTATTATCGAAAATTGCTAATTGCGCCGTTAGGTTTAAACCACCTTACAGTGGAGGGACAGAAAAGAAGGGAAAAAAAAAAAAAGAGAATGAGCAATACGGAAGGCTCCTTATGGGTGACATTCCGATCCCTGACGATACCAATTCCAAAAAACCTATCTAATATATTATTGCTTCATCATCACCTAAAATGTGCAGGATTTGTGAAACCAACAAAAAAAAGCAATACTAAGACTGGAGTTCATTTGCAGGAACAAGCATCTATGGAGGAGGGTAAAACAAAGAGATCATCCCAAACCTTTTAAACATCTTGCCGAACGAGTTGTCGTAGGGAAAATAAGGTATCGATTAGGAGCGATGACTCGTTTCGTTTCGGCAGGCTTTTTATAATACTTTCATTATTCTTTCTCTTTCTCTCTCTCTAGGCCTTAATAGGTGGAGAATAACCAAAGCATCGCATACTAAGGCTTCAGCGAGTGAAATAATGTTTCTCAGATGGACGATAATAAAGATGTTGCGTTCCAAGACAAAAAAAAAAGCCTGTCCGTTTCAAGCTAAAAAAAAGAAAACTAGAAGATCTTGTTTCTATTTCTTCTTGAGAGGGAGGCTTAGTCATCTATCTGTTTTTCAATCAAGGAGATAGATTGGGGATTCCATCTATGGCGGAAGATATCTTAAGGTTTCTGGAAACATGTTATATGAGCAGGTTTGTTTTAACCATACAATCGATATACATGCACATCAAGCCCTAACATTTTTACCAATCCATGTACAAGAATGTAGATCGACATCGTTAATACCCCGATTTGAAAAGCATCAATACTCTGGAAGTGCCAGTTAATATAAACAAGGTAGTATCAATGCTTTCTTTTTTCGTTCAGAAACGCTGTGATGACCATCTGACAAACGATGTTTCCCTAATTTGCTTCAAACGGGAATATAAAACAATCTACATCAAACATCTTTGTTTTTCTTAGTGTATCAAGAACTTGACCTTTCCAGTAGACATAAAAGTACTTATCACAGACAAAAGGAGTAATTAAAATTTGCAAAATCCTGTAATTTTGTTTAATTATAAAAGATTTGGGGTTATAGTCTTTAAGAGAAAAAAAAAAAAAGGTAAAAAAAAAATCTGGAACTGAATAATAATAGAACCCTATAGAAAAAGAAAAAAAAAAAAAGAAAATAATCATTTGGAGAAGTTCAAAAAAAAAAAAAAAAAAAAAAAAAAAAAAAAAAAAAAAAAAAAGGAAGTTACTTCCATAGGATTACGTTTAGTTGAAGTTTCTCCATGATAATGGTGGAACAGTACGATTATGGACTGGTTGCGAAAATGGTTGCGAAGAGTAGTACGAATGGTGACCTTGCTGATTACAATCGATAGGGTGAATACTGTAACCAAAAGGATCCCAAGAGGAGGAGGAAATGGATGACTGGGGGTGAATGGATGATTGCTGTTGAATTGGGGCGAGTCGACAGTCACCAGAATATCTGCGATTGAGGTCACTACTGTTAAAATAAAGACGATCGCCTACGGGCGGCGGCAATTGAGGAGCTTGTTTTGTAAAAGCATGACGACCAATAGGTGGTGGAAAAGACCCAGGTCGCTGAGAACTATACTGCTGCTGCTGCTGTTGTTGTTGTTGCTTTTTGTCCACAACAAAAAGTTGATATTCCCGTTCTCTTTCGGAAGAATGGTAAGATGTGGAAGACGAAGACGACGACGACGATGAGGAAATCAAGGACTCCCATAACGCACGTTGCCGTTGTTTCAATTCCTCTACCTCTTGTAATCGTCGTCTCTTTTCCTCTTCCTCCCGTCGCTGTTGTTCGTCTTCATAGAGTCCCAAATTTCTTAGCATTGCCAGGATGGTTCGTTGACGTTGCTGCGGATTGTCCAAGCTTGCGAATTGTGCACAATCACGACATAGATCGAGAACTTCTTTCCATCGCATAAATTCGTTATCACGTACGAAGAGGTTGTAATCCAGCGCTTCCAGGAACTCCGCTTCCATAATGTTCAAATCGTGCACCTTCATCCCACTTACATCGGACCATGTTTTGTTCGTAAATGTATTGTCGTCAAGAAATTTGTTTGCTGCAGGGATATTGTCAACCTCACTTATCTGATAACACAAAAAGAAAACAAAACTTACCAAGAATCAAAGCAACAATGAACAGACGGTATTCTGAGCCTTCTGCTCCTTCAATAAATGGATTTGATTGCAACAAAATCGCAATATATTTCAAAGCAAGACAAACAGCGGACTCTGAGAGCTGCGTTGCGGTGAGGATCTGTACCAAAAAAAAAAGTTAAGGGATAATTTTTTTTGGTGTTAGATATGCATCTTGCTGCATTTCAGGGCATCGTTTTACCTGCAAGCAGAACTTTTTGAATGCTGGACTTGGGTCAAACGTGAGTGCGGGAAAGGACGATCGATAGAGCGAAGATGTACCCGTCTGTCTGTTTGCCGGTTTTCTCGCGTGCCACATCACATAGACCATGAAAGCTGCAAATTCAGAGAGCTGCGCCATCACGTGGGTAACGGACTGGTCTGCCAGAGGAGGAGATGGCGGCGGTGGCAAGAGGTGCTCGAATGCGGACGGTCTCTTCTCGGGCAACTGTGCTGTTGATGTGTACGGAAACGGCAAACTAGGTACCTGGTTGTTGAAGAACCCAGGTTTGTTGGTTGGGAATAACGTGTACGTCTGAGCTGGCTCAACTCTCAAATGCATAGTGGCAGACATACAGACTGACGGGGAAGCAAATTGGGAGGGCGGCGAGATAGCGTACAACAGGGAGAAGTAGCTTGTGCCGCCTGATCAGAAGCCTGACAGGCACAGAACGTAACGAGTTCTTGGAGAAGAGAAACAAGGGAAACGAAGCAAGAAAGCTTTTTCCTTGGAGATGGCGTGCACGTTTCGCTGAACTCTCAGTCAAGAAAAGGAAAAAAAAAAAGAAGAAAAAGGAAAAACAAGACTGTGGGAGAGAAAACGAACAACAAAAAAATTCTGTTGATTTTTAAGTACATGGCGAAAAAAGTTGGTCCAGCAGTCACTCCCATGGCCCTTTCCCATCGAACCAACATAACCAAACATCCTATGCCAGTGAATGAAAAAGAAAGCTTTTTCTTTTTCCTTATTCTGTTTGTCTTCACAATATAAGGTGTGTGTGTGTGTGTGTGTGTTCAGTCCTGTTGACAAGTTGTAAGCTTATTAATTATAAGAGATTGGATACCGGCTGAAACGGCGTGCAATTATGATGTGATACGTGACCGATCCTGCCGTAATGATTGGCTAAAATGGAACTTTTTTTTATTTACGAAATAGATGGGAATATGCCGCATTAAGGCCCATCCAGGAATAATAAGGAAATAACGGAAGGGCCCACAGGATTTACCTCGGCGAATAATAATCTGATTCTGTGGCATCCGCCAGTGATGATGGTGATGAGTCGGAAGAAGTCCCGCTACTGGATACAGTTCGCACAATCGTGTTATCCTTTGGTAAAGGAGGAGGGATGGGGAACGCATGGATATCTGAAAACGAAGATTCTGATTTCAACCTTTCAGGATACCGCCAGTCCTACATCATTCTTTCCGTTAATCCGCATACAGGCAAAAAAAACCGCACAAGAAGGGCATATACCCGTTTTTTTTACCTTTTGCAGATCAATTACTTCCATTTCCATCCTTTCAAAATCACGTTCAAGTTGACTAACAATATCGTCCTTCATACGTAATTCGCATTTCAGCATCTCGGTATCATCCTCTTTCTCTTTCAATAATTCATAAAGTGCTTCCTGATCACTGTGCAATGATTTTATATCCTCACGTAACTGAAGATTTTCGAACTCCAACGCACTGGCCAAGGTTCCCGCAGCAATATTAGAATGGATCACCGGTCGGCAAATATGTTGCGGCTCCGGCTTTTGTTCCTCACTTTCCGGTGGTAGAGTCAATACAGAAATACCTTGACTAAGTGGCTGATTGGTGTAGCAACATGTCTTATCACATGTCGGATTACCTTCCAACTGCAAATGGTTTAAGTGCTCAGGTAAAAAAAAGTCGGTGTTTTCTTTTACCTGTCGATATAAAAGGTTGATGATCTGTACGAGGTATTCATATTCTGGTCCCACGTTTTTCATTTTCCGAATTTGATCATCACGCAGTTTGTTCAATTCTTCCTAAATGATGTAACCCTGCTGGTCAACCTTCCTCCTTCCTTCGACTCGATGCCTACGTACCTACCGTTTTCATCATAAGATCATCCTGAAGAAGTCTATTACTGCGTTGCAGTCGAATATTCTGCAGTCGAAGTTCGTTCATTTCTTGTTTGAGCTCGGCTGTTTCTTGATCAACCAACCGATCGCAATCGAGCTTCAGGATGCGGTTGGTACGTACAAGTCGAACATTAGCTGTGGTAAGGTCTTCTATCTGCGCTTCTAATTGTCGTATCCGTGTGTCGAGATTGCCACTTGCTATGGCTCTTCGAGGCTCGTCCAATGTAGGCTGATGAATAACAGGTCAGGGTCAGGTTACGCGACGTAAAACACAAAAAAAAAGGAACAGTACCAGTCTTGAAGAAGAGGAATCGTGTAATGGTATTGAATAGTTCATTAAATTATTAACTGTACTTATTTTGTCCTTAGTGGCAGTAGTTGCCATGGGCATAGAATAGCGATGCATTGTTTTACAATCAAAGAAAGAAGAGACAAAAGACAGAACAATTGTGGAAAGGGGACCTAATGTCGGCCTTTCAACTGACAATTTGACACACATGATAGACCATTGCCTTTTTTATGGTCAAAAGGCGTAGTTCTTTTCTCTTTCTCAACTTTCCCACTTTCTCCTTATGGCCGTAAGTACGTTGTCTTTTCCCTCAGACTTCCAAAGGAGAAGGAATATCACAAAAAAAAGAGAAAGAAATTAACCCCCTTGCGTTTCCCTCTCTCTCTCTCGCTGTTTCAATATCCTTGTCTTCAACTTTAAAAGGGTCGTGACGCCTCTTGGATCGAGTCGCACTCCGATCTTTCCGACACTCATCGTCCAAGTGCTTTGCTTTCTGAATTATCAGTCTTCTTCATCGAAGCTGCGGCTTATGCACGTATCACAAAACAAGAAGCGCTGGTATATTGCTTTTCTTTTTTTTCCCCAAAAAAGAATGCTATTGTTTAACTGTGTCACAGGATGCGGTGTGTTATGTACTATCCGAAAACTCTTCTAGTTCACTGTTAGTTCGATCCTTGCTAGACTCTTTCATTCATCATCGTCTGCTTATGTCCTCGGATGACCATTTTGAAATGATAGCAACGCCTCTCCATGGCATCTTCACTCCCCTGACGATGTGCTACTCATCCCGATGCGACGGCCGACGGCAGGGATGCTATTCTCCCACTTGCCCTCATAAGACCCTAAACGGTAAACTCCGTCTCTGGGATCCCGATGGAGGAGGAAAGGTAAACAAGGTAATCAACAAGAGGGGGGCTCTCTTTCCTCATGGGGAACACAAGGAGAAGAAGAAATTCACCTGACTATTGCTTTGTTTAGCCGGTAGTCAATTGGATCGAACATGTGTCTCAGCAGGTCCATGGCTCCCTATCAACACAAGAAATAAAGCGACAGGCAGCAATAGCTGAGCTTTTAGATTCAGAACAACAATATAGCTACGACTTTGATATCCTCCATGACATCTATGCACAGCCATTACTGCAATCCTCCTGCATCGAAGAACTCCGTCGAAAAAAGGTCTATGACCTTGTCTTTTGTAACTACGAAACAATGGCAAGGCTGCATCGCCGCGTATGTAACGACCTGGTTATGCACCATGAAACCAATGGACTCTTCGGATTAGTAGGTACCACCCTGCTAAAACACGTAGCTCGCTTGGAAACACCCTATATCATCTACGCAGCAGCCCATGTAAAAGCAATGAGCATCCTATCTGCAGAAATCCATAGAAATCCTGCATTCCGCCGTTTCCTAGAATGCCAAAATGCAAACGAAAACCACCGAAAGTTAGGGTTACGGCATTTCCTGACGATGCCGGTTCACAGGATTGGCCGGTTGCGACTCCTCATTAGTGCTATCCTAAAATATACCATTCATGAAGGTGATCATTTGGCGCTTAGCGCGACTATAGAATCGTTAAATGATTTGCAACATCGCATGAACGAAGCGACCCGAAAAGCCCAGGTGGAGACACGCCTTCTCCAAATCGCATCTTCTCTTTTAATTCCCCCACATCTTTCTGTAACACTTCGACGATTGTTACCCAACCATGCTTGCCTTTTGCATGAAGGCGACTTGCCGCTATCCAGATCATCCTCGCATTCACTCACAACCATCAAATGTCATATTTTTCTTTTCTCTCATGCATTGCTTATCACACGTCTTCATCGTTCTCCGGACGGTTATGAAGAATTTACTCTACTCAGCCGTCCAATTCCACTGGCTATGCTGTATGTTGTCACGACGCGATCATTTATTCGTCGATTATCTTCACGCGTTGCTCAACCAGGTTTGCTTCTTTCCTCTATTCGTCGCCGGTCGAGCTGCGGTCAGTATTCAGAAACCAGTAGCTTAAGCACTGGTACAATTACAGGTTTGCATATCCGTGCCCGCATCCTCTGTCATCTTCGACACAGCCTTAGAAGAAACAGACAGACATCTCCCGCTCCGGCAGAGTCACCAGAGAGCCCTTTAAAACCGCCGTCTCCTCCACCTACTCTTTCACAGTCCAGAATCTTAAAGATAGGACACTTAGCGTTTCCGGATTGTAGCTTTCGTTTCATTTGTTCCAATACTGAGGAACGCGAGACGTGGAGAAAACTCATTCAGCAGGCTATTCCAACAGGACCATTTCAACTTCATGCATTGTGCGATGTACCCACCAGTTCTGTACAGCCTGTCGTTGTCAATGGCAGTTTGATGTTTCCTACAGGCTGCGGTCGGATATGCTGTACTCTCACCTTCGGTAAAAAGCTGAAGACTGCCAATGTCCTCCCCCTTTTTTTTCTTACTTTTGATTAATGAACTGTATCATAGACGGACCAGATGGACAGCCTATGATGGCACTCGGAACTCAATCGGGTTTATGGGTTGGTCCAAAGGATGGAGCGGCTCCGTTTTATCTCGTGGAACATCAACATTGTTTACGGCTGGCTTTAATGGACAATAACATTGTCATTGTATTTGGAAGGCATCCAAAACGATGTCTGACTGCTTACGCCACATCGGGATTATACCTGTCCACACCCACTGTGAGCGGTCATGTTATCAAAGCGTCAGGTATCCTGTGTTTTGCCGTGGGCTCTATTTGCCATCAATCTGTGCTTTGTTATCTGAAACGGCGACGTCGTACAAAGCAGATCGTTCTTGTGTTGCTTATACCCAAGGCCTTCCATGGGATAGCGTTTGAAAAGCGCAAGGTAAATTGTTTTTTTTTTAGTGATGATTATTGCCAGCATCTTGTTTGTTTTTGATGGCCTATTCTGCGCAGGAAATCCGCTTGCGCGTCCGTGAACCCTGTTCCGTCCAGATCGCCTATGATACACTCTATGTCCAATCGAAGACGGAAGGGATCGAACATGTAGATGTATTTTCATCGCAGACGACAATGATCAGTTGCGACACTGGAGTGGGCTTTGTTCCGCTTGCACATGGAGGCATCATTTGTAGTGAATTAGCTGCCTGGTCTCTTGAAGGATCTTCACGTATTGAGTTCCAATCCAGGGCGCAAAGCATGGCTATATCTTACCCTTATTTAGTTGTGTTTTCCTCTTCAGTGATCGAAATATGGCATGTGAGAACGGTAAGAAACGCAAACAGCACGGAGACAATGTCTGAGACACGTTGGATGAATTTAGTTTGAGCTTGTACAAGCAATTGGTGGACATCATATTCGATGTGTCTATATATCTTCAGTGGACGATTCCACTCCTCTACCATACCCAAAACTATGGACTAAGATACACGTTACGATGTTACAGGCTGAAAACCGTGTAACACGAGTATACGAACTGTGTCTCGGATCAAAGTAGCTCATAAGTTTTATCACCCGTCTATCCGGACGTTAGAAACCCTCTGCAACAAAGTCTGTTTTTTGACGAAACATAACTGTTTCTTTCCAGCACATATGTACAGCTCTAGTTTCACCCATCTATTCATTTTTGTAATTTCTAGATAAATCAAGGCACACTGATAGGAGATATACTTTTTAAGCCTTGGCATTGAGTTGAAGAATCGATTGAAGCTTCAGCTCGATTGATATAGATAATGCCTCGGAATAAAAG
Source organism: Apophysomyces trapeziformis B9324 (assembly GCA_000696975.1). NCBI lineage: Eukaryota > Fungi > Mucoromycota > Mucoromycetes > Mucorales > Mucoraceae > Apophysomyces > Apophysomyces trapeziformis. The sequence goes on from JNDP01001348.1 coordinate 122,403, forward strand.
AAAAATAGCACGGAAGTCGAATCCTTCGTTGTATTGATATCAAGCACCATCAGACCGACTACAACATCCACAAGACGATAGCCATAGGAAATACCAAGTTTTCTGCTGTCAAGGAAGCGTGGCACTGCCGCAAACTTGCGATAGCTGTTGCCATAATCACTAAAACTGAGTTTGTCATGACGTAATTAGCTTGATTTATCCTTCGTTTACTTTAGCTAGCAGATATAAAAAAAAAGCTTGAGGATTGCTGAAACGGAATGGAGTTGGCTAGTGAAGTCATTACCGCGCCAGACGGTATCATTCATTTTCTGGACTTGCAGAATAATACAATCGCCAAGCAAAGGTAAGGTTTAAAGAGCAATTGTTCATACAAGACGGTGTAACGATGAACATGAAGTTGCATGTAAGGTGACGGGATGGATGCAACTAAAAAAACTCGAGGCCAGTGGGTCATGTCCCTTCTTTCTTAAGGAATTCCTGCGTTTCTTTTTCTGTAGAAACACTCTCTCTTTATTATGTTCTTTTGTTTTACATGTAAGATTCCTTCCAGTGTTTGAAAGATACCTTGACTAAAAGCTGTAGTTGGTCTTGAGAACTTCAAAAGGAGAAATAGTCAGCAATGTTGGCATTGCCCGAACTGCTCTGCTCATGATGTTTACTTGACCAAGAATAACGAATGTTTCACCTTCTGCTTTGTCCCCCTCATTCCATGTGGCTCTACAAAACAACTCTACGAATGCTTCACATGTGGTTGGGTCAATGTTCACCAACCTCCCTTTTGATTCCCCTTATGATTTCTACCTGAACCGAAATGAAACTATTGGGAAGTTCGAAATTATCCTATTTCAATTAGCTGGTGTATACAAAAAAAAACGAATGTTCTTTACCGTAGCACCAGACGCTAGAAAAAAACTATGGAACCTTTGGAAAACCTTAAGTCGCCCAGTCTGCTCAGTGATTGAACAAAAAGCCAACACAAAATAAAAAAGAAAAAAAGAGCTACACGTCGTTTGTTATTGCAGTCGATCCTAGTTATGCTGAATACGCTCCATTCCGAAGACCCTTTTTGCTATACCGAGATTCTATAAAACTCTACTTTATCTTTTATGGACCAAAATAGGATCTTCCATGGCAAACGACTAGAGCATAATTTCCAATACCCTGGGAACCGCACTTTCACCTATTTTGAACGTGTTGAAAGCAATTCTTACACACAGACTCAAGCAGCCCATCCCATTTGATGTGTATGCCAAAGGATTAACTAATGTTTATTGAATGATTCCTGTTTTGTCTATTTCTCTTTCTTTTTCCTTCTTTCTGTTTTCTCTTTTTTTTTTTTTTTTTTTACTCAATAGGAATGCCAGTATATTCGTCATAGCCCAGAGCAAGATTCAGGTTCTGAAGAGCTTGTGTTGCTGCTCCCTTCAAGAGATTGTCAATAGTAGCCACAATCACTGCTCGTCGGCCGTGGGGATGCACAGCAAAACCTCCAACGCGGACAAAGTGTTTTCCTGCGTTATCACGAACGTAAGGTTCACCCTCAACCACCTTGACAAGCTTTTCGTCCTGGTAAAATTCTTCAAATACGCTCTTGACATCCTTGTGACTCATTGTCTTTTGTAACGGAACATTAACTGTGAGGGAGATACCTTGGAAAAAGGGAGCCACGTGGGGAATAAAGTTAATGGATGTACCAAGCTGGTGTGAGACTTCAAGTTCATGGACATGGCCAGTAAGAGAATAAGGAATCAAGTTATCCCTCAACACTTCAGGATCGTTTTTGGGCGATGGCTTGGTACCGGCACCGGAGTAGCCAGAAACACCAAACACGGTAGGAGCAGCTTTAGGGTCCAAGAAGGGAAGCAATGGACGTAATGACATCTGTGCGCCAGTAGCATAACATCCCGGATTGGAAATACGAGTGGCACCCATGAGACTCTTACGATTGAATTCTATGTAAAAGAAAAAACAGTTAGCATATATTGAGCTTTTTCCAAGTACGGTTTTTCTTTTTTATTCTTTTACCTGGAAGACCATATGTCCATGTGTTGTCAAAACGATAGTCTGCGCTGAGATCAACCAAGACTTTCTCAGAAGATTTGCCGTCTTTCACATCTGCTTCCACCTGACGGACGAAAGGTGTACAAACACCATTAGGCAAAGCCAACACCCAGGCATCCACCTCGGTCTGTTTGGCGAGATCGTCGGGTTTCAGGTTCACATAAGTCAGCTTCGACTTGGTGTATCCATCCAAATCCTTTCCTTCCAATTCTCGGGAGCTGACGTGGGTCAAGTTCAAGTGAGGATGCTTGTCAATCAAATTGATCAGCTCACGTCCGGTATAACCACGGGCGCCGATAAGTCCCACATTTCGCTTTGTGGTGGAGGTGGCATAACCACGACGCTGGACAAAGGTGGAGTAGGCCCTCGTTTGGCTGGGCTTCTTGGGAGTGAACGTATCCAATGTTTGCTTGACCTTTTCAGAATCTTGGATACCATAGAAAAACATGGTACTGCCGTCCACGGGGTTTCGCAACGAACCGTCAGCTCGCTCGAAATGCCATGATTTATCCATGCCACCTTCGCTAGGCACACGCCATGTCAAGACATCATGATCTTTTCGGATCGAATTCCACAGGTTGTCGGGAACGTTGTTCAGCACAGCTGTTTTCGTTGCCAGCAACTTCTCCAGCACGGCTGGTTTGGCCGGGTCAGCGGGATCACTTGTCACAATAGCCAACACTTGTCCAGGCTCGTCTGTGTAAATAGAAACTTGGGGCTTCTGCTGCAATTCTCGGAGATAGCTTGCAACGGATACCTGGCCCGATTTGACCACACTGTCTTCGGCTTC
>JNDP01001349.1:0-113839 GCA_000696975.1 Apophysomyces trapeziformis B9324
TTCAAGTGGGTGCTTATAAAGCCAAAGAATGGCGTAGGTTGGAAGGCAACATACGACTTGGACGAGCTTGACACCTGTTAAATTAACATATTCTATTCTCTCTTCCCTTCCCCTTCCACTTATCCACTCTTTCTTTTTCTCTTGCTTACGCTCGACAATCGTTTATTCTCTTTTTTATTTTTCAAATGTTTTGTTGCGGACACGTCAGTGTCTGGTATATCTTCAAATCTGCCCCTGCCTGCAATGTTCAAAAGAGGAATAAAAAGTAGCGGTGTAAAACTAACTCCGTGCTTATAATGAGAGTAACTAATATTTATGCTTTGTAACTTGAATATCATTGCCAGTGAACAGAATGCTATCAGATATCTCTTAATAGTGCCATGACAAGTGTGGACAAAAAGAGAAAGATGCTGTCCTCAACCAACAAATCTGTACAACAAAACCCTTAATCTCATTGTCTCGTAGCAAGATGGCTACAACATCATGATTACAGTTGCTGGTTGCCTAAACATCGTCTGTAATGGATTATTTATCTTTTAAGATATTTGAAATTATCAGGTTAAGAAAAGCAGGCAGCGTTTCCGCCACGCATGTGACCCTGACTATTATGGCTCAGGAGCTGAAGCTCTATACCTATTAAACTAAAGATCGGAAAAGGCGGTAATTGTCACGTTTTAGCACGGATTATGACTCGGGAAGTGTTCAGCTATATAGTTTGGGCATGGGTACGAAAAAAAAAAGATCGGACAACATTCTTATTATGTATTGAAAAGCTACAGAGAAGAGACAATCTAGCAAAACAATGCCATTACCTGTGCGTATCCAGGCCGAAACTGAAGGGAAAAACACACTGGGTGTACATTCTGAAGTTCATCTTGGTGCTAGAACATGCCGGCTGGATTAGAGGCTTTAAAAGGCTACAAATATACTGCAGATCAATGTATCTGTCAAGTAAACACGGTTTTATTGATGATTCATGTTCCATTTCGCTCTGAACTTAATGAAAAGTGTGTGTGTGTGTGTGTATGAATTTTTAGCTAAGAATAATAATAGCTCATCATTCACAGCCAGAATAAACGAGAAAAAACCTATCTGTAGCATGCACTGCTACAATTACCGTGACGGGTACGGCGGTATCGCTGAAGGAGGGCCAAAAGGACTTGTTACGGTCAGCTGCCACTCCTGGATCGGCTACTTCCGAAGCCCCCGGCGCTGTTGGCGCATGCCCGCAACGCAGAGAACATCTGGCAGACTACCTTACAAGATACATTGCAGGATCTGGTCGACAAAGGGAAGATGAATGTGGAAGAAGGGAACGAAGAGGCATTCCAAGCCTGAATTTCCGGAAGCCAATTACAAAACAAAAAGAAAATTCTAAATTGAATAAACGCATTCCGTGTGGGTGGATTCTGGCACAAAAGCTGATGTTCGATTGTGTTGTTAATTCGGGAAAAATGATGCCTATTTAATGATATATATGCGAGTAGTGCACATTGAAGCTGTTGCTAGTGTATTAAGTACTATTTTGAATATTACTTTCTTCGATAAGGCAAAAGGCATGGACAGGGGAAATGGATCTGTATGCAATAAAAAATGGGGGGGTTCCATGTGGGGTATAGTTGCACCCGTGTTCTTGAAGTTGACCCTGTGTACAATGCTGTCATTCAAGACAGGCAACTGTCATTGGTTCGAACTTTCACACGTGTCAGAGTCTTTTTTCTTCCCTTTCCGATGCAACTGGCAAACAGATGGAGCGATGTCATAGATCAAATGAATGACTTTTTTTTTGCTTGTCTCATACAACGGATAGTCGCATTTGATGCATGTAAATTACTTATGGTGAGGAGAAAGACTATATGCAGTGACTTGCCATGATCAGATGTGTATGTAACAATCACGAAAGAAAAGCGAACATGCGCATACAATTGGCTGCTTAGCACTTTAGATCCAAAACAAGCACTAGAATTGGTACGACGCGTTTTAAAATGAAGTTGGAATCGCTGTTGCAGAGGACCGAGAAAATCTGCGAGGTGATTCCTATAGTTTGTTGTTAAACGTAACGATGAATAGGTATCAGGTTCGCCTGTGGCTAAACCAGCTGATATGTAAGTTCCAGTGCAAGTGGTGAAGCATGAAACATGAAGTATGAGGAAGGAATGGGTTGCTTTTTATTTCTTTCCCCCGGTCAGTTGTTTAGCAGCCTGACCTGATTAAGGTAGGAAAACCGTGAACCGCGCTAAAAGAGATAGCAAGAAGACACAAGGGCAACGAACCAAGCATAGCGGGTCGCAGTAAAGGTACGAAAGAGCGATGGGAAAAGGTCATGGTTAACTAATTAACATGGGCTATACCTTAAGGACCCCAAAACAGTGATTTCATTATCAGTGAATCTGCACAGAGAGCGGATGAACGAACAAAAACAGTGACAGTGGAGAAAGTATTGGCATTGTGAAAGAAACGGAGGAAGAACCGCTTATAAGTAACGACAACTAATTGTCAGCAAGCACGGACTTGGGAAATAAGCTAGCAAGTTAATGAACGAGCCCTCTGGATCACAACCGTCGGATACTGTTGGCGTGTATGTAAACACTGTCTCCGTTTCTCTTGTCATTAAGGCGCTTGTGATGAAATGTATAGATATAACGTAGTGATCTTGGATGGTATTTCTCCAGATTTGCAAAGATTTAAGTTGGTAACAGGTATGTCAGTAAGATCATAGTTAGGATGATAAATCTTTGATGTGGTGTACCTGCGAATATTTCAAGTCTTGGAACGTTTGCCTATTAATGCTGAACGAATAAAACAATTGATCTACAATTCGGATCGCATTGATGCATTGCCAAATGGAAAGGCGGCTTTGGCCTATATGGGCTACAATTTGTCCAGTCATTCCTGTTGATAGTGAACAACGTTAAGGGATGCGAACCCTTTCCTGCAAAGGCTTATTCTGATGAACACGTATTGCACGACTTCTGTCCTTGTCATCCTAATGGAACGTTCGTCAACAAATGGATCGAGAAATATCGCAGGATAGAATTGTAAGAACAGAAATACAGAAGTGCCAAAGCTGAATGTCAGCAAGGCTCGCATATTCAAGTTTTAGTTCTTTAAAGAGCTGGTGGAGGTGAACCTCGAATAACGGCTCGGCCCGGCCAAGTTTTGTACTTTTTCACACACATACTCTTCTCCTAAACTGGATGTCTGTGAAACACGATTTTGCCGTTATCATTGGTATAATGAAATTTTTTCTATACAACAGACGTTTGCAGAACAGAGTCTGGAGATTTGTTGCAACTCATTTCTCCTATTCAGCTCATACTCGGTGCTTCAGTTCACAAAATATTCTCTCACATTGCCATTGTCAATTAAAAGTCGCAGCGAGCAAGAATTCCAAAAGTAGTTGTCATCCCTTTGCCGAAGAAATTGATCGGTTGAACAAAATGGACGTTTACAAACAAGAAGTGGTTTTGACTGTTTTATTTTGTTTTTTATTTTGTGACATCTATTTGCTATGTTATTGCGTTTATATTGACTTCGATCCTCTTTGACCTTAAGCACATCTCCTTCGCGACGACAAGGTTGTCGAGAAAGGCTCCGGCACTGGATGCTCTTTTAACACGACCACCTTCTGACGAGTTGCTGCACTATGCCGCGTTCGCTCAGCGGCCGCCAGCTGGTCCAGCCTGGCATAAAAGGCATTAGCCTAAAAGTTAGTTTCAAAGATAATATAGATCGAGTTGGCAGTACAAAGTGGTTTATTACCTTGCTACTTCGCCAGCTCGGTTTCTGGACAACAAGGACTGGGGAGTCCTCACCTTCACTCTCCTCTTCTGACATCAACTGTTTGGCAAGGATGTTCCCCGAGTTCCTCGCCGAACTCCTCCACAAGAGCTACGCTGTGCTTGTTGGAGAGCCTTGTTCGCCTCTTCAATTTCTATGAAGATAAATGTTCGATGGATTTATGTATTGAAATGGGATTTTACCTCTTGTCGACGGCGTTGTCGCCCAGCTTTCCTTCTCATCGCATCCTTTTTCTCTGCGGAACGATTCCTCGACTGCTTTTGGTTGTCGAACAATCGGCAAATCTTGCCACGCAAGCTACTCGGATTGACCATGAGCGATGGCTGGCCAAGGACATAGCGTTCAACCTTTTCTGTCACACTGTGATTGTGAGCAGAGTCGAAACATTCCTCAAATTTCCATCCTTCCGCGCCAAGTTGGGCTACGAAGCTGCGAAGCAGCCTCTATAATAAAGCTAAGTTATAATTTATGACATTGCTCTCTATTTACCGAAATTTCAGGGTCCTGAGGTCCAGCTGTTCATTTGCTAATAGCTTAACTACCAGCACCAATGCTCTGGGAAGCTGAGCTGTGATCGCGTTGCATCTCACCAAGTAACGCGATCTGACTGTTGCTCTCAATCAACATGTCGTGCAATCGTTCCGCATTCAGCTGCTGTTCCTGACTGAGCTCTCTCATCTCATCTTCTACATTGATCACTTGGCGGCAAAGTGTAGCCAAAGTCAACTGTTCGCCAGTGAGAGGGTAAAAGTCTAGGACTTTATAATTCTTAATATGTGTGTGACTTTTAGGTAACTTGGGTTGGCTTAACACAGTTTGTCTCTTTAGCTGAGAAACCCGTTGACTCTATTACTTTGCTGTTTTTTGGACTATTCTGTTGTTAGCGGGCCTCCCTGAGGTTCCCCTGCTTTTGACTGAAACTCGAAACGGCAGACTCGGGCAAAAGGGGTCCCGAACCCCGTGACTTCGTCCCAGTCCCCCCCCCGTACGAGACAAAAACTAGATGACATCGGTTCAACCGTGCAAAATATCAAGGGACAGCTGAAGGCAGTTGGGTTCCTGTTTGCGCTTCTCTGGCAACATGGCGTTTAGCAAAACATTGGTTACGTAATTGAAATATTTAATGGAATCGAGTCCGGTTGAATATGCGTGCTTCAATTGGAAGTTGTTCTCTTGTCGTTTGAATAGTATGTCAGGCGTACGTTACCCTTACATACTTCACTTGATGAAAACACAAACAATAAAGTCAGGAGAGCTATTTCTTTTCTTTTTCTCACGCACCGTTTCACTTTCACTTTAATCCGTATAGCACGGTATTACTATTATTTGAGCTTGTTTTAACATTTATGAAGGGTCATTCAAGTGCAGAAATTTAAGGATAATGCCAGAAGGTTACAAGCCAGATGAAGCTTTGTCTGACAAGGTTCTGTGTAACTTCTGGGACAAGGTTGACGAAGCTTAGTGCAGCAGTGATATGTTGTGTGCCTCAAGTGAGAACATTGGGAAGCGCTTTCTCCGGTCCACAGAGCGGAGCGTCCTCAGTGCAATTGATGATATAGGTGAAAGTAATTACTTATTAGCTATGAACTTTTAATTGAAAATGGAGTGATCACGCTAGTAATGAACGTGTCACTGGCTGCACATTCATTAACACACAGATATCAACAAGAATAACAGGTTTGGGAAAAGGCGACGAGTTCCAGCATCTCGCAAAGAAAACGAGAAGATCCTGTCATGTTACTTCGATGAGCGCAACGCAGCACGTGTTGAGGCTTCAAACGTTAGGGTTTAAGCGGCCAAGATCCAAGATATCGGGGTTCACTTGGTCCAAGACTGTGTGGGAGTCGAGGACTAAAAAGATGATACAAGTCAAGAACATGTCCAGACGGCTTGCGAAGAACTCTTGTCACAAAAGACGCCCGAGTCAGAGTGCGAGCTATCGCGTTCCACTTTTTAATACACAGGGAACGGCAAGCTGGATTGTTCAGGAGCGCCTCGGAGGCCTTGTTTTGTGAACCAACAAGACTTGCCACCAAAGTTGGGATGGTATCGGCAAGGCATCATTTCAGAAAAGGAATTGCCGCAGTAACTCGTCCTTCAAACTATTTGAACGCCGTTATGATAATTAGACGCCGTTTGACATATTAGCCAGTAAGAATAGTAAGAATAGTAAGAGAGAAGTGAAGAAATAAAGTACAGGTAACGCCACAGCCACTGATCGCACGAGCAGGTAGTATATGATAGAAGGAGTGCCCCACAAGGTACCTTCTCTGGCATTTCTATCCGTAGTTTCCATATATGCGGTTTTTCATTCTCCAATGCGATGTCATTCATTGAATAAGTCTTTGATTTATTATTCCATCCTGATCCATAACTTTTTCCTTTTGTATAGCCTAATGAGCTCTCAAGTACCCCTTTCCCCACATCTTAGCAGCTTCTCGTATGGCTTTCCTATGCATAGATTCTCTTTATCTGATCTGATATTGTTACCGAGACGATCCTGTTGGCTTAATATTTAGATTGTTATAGTAAATGTTTAAGCTTTGTATAGCCCAGTGAGCTCTCCGGCACTCCATCAGTTGCTGAGCTGTAGCTGTGGTTTGTTTTTCCGCTTTCCTTCTTGATATCCTACTGGCTGATATGTCAAATGGTCTTTAGTTCGTCATAGTGACTCTGAAATAATTTGGGGGATTGGTACCCGAGGGGAGTGACCAATGGAATTCTCGAAATTAACGTGGTATTGGTTGCCCTTCAGGGTATTTGGTTGCCTTTCGGGCATCCTTTTTTTTTCCAGTGAAATGAAAAAGCAAAACTGTTTGGAAGCCAATTTGCGTCATATAAAAGGTACTTTTGCGCCGACGAAATAAGATGTCATTGTGCTGAGTGGGGTTCTTTTCCACCAAGGTATAGGGTCCAATAGAAGTAGGGAAAATCCCTAAAGTAGTAGGAAAGAGAGAAAAGTAGTGATCACCAAAAGTACTTTTACGTTAAAGCTCATCTGACATTTTCCCTTATCGGGAATTAAGTGAGATGAGCTTTGTTCTGCGTTTTTACTGATCACACCGGTAGTGAAATGAGCAGTATATCATACTACCTATTTTTATGCACATGATCGTAATTCAGGCAGCTATTTCAACAACGTCAGCACTATCTGAACATTGCTACACTGCTTTTCAGCATTGCGACTCTTAATCTCATATTAAAGTAATTGACTACACCGATATCATATAAAGAAGTTAATTCTTTTAAAATCTTGGTTGTTTATTTATTTTGATCATACTAGATTCAATTAATACTTCCACGAATTATTCCAAGTGAAAGATAGTTTCAGTTCTTCGGCTCCAGTCCGGTTTCAATTCTTCGATTGTTTTGGAGAGCTATACACTCAGATGGTCAGCGGTTTGATTTATGTCGTTGTTTATCATATATAAAAGGCACATTTGATATCGTAGTCTTCGAATCTATACATCCTTTCCTAGTACCTGCAGCACTACTATCGTGACAGGAACCACACAAACAATCTCCTTGCACTTGCAAGCACCGACCACATTCAGATATGGCTCTTTGATTGAATTTCTTTATTGTACTTTAGAGTAGTAGTGCTTCTTAAACTGACATTTTCATCGACGTTGCTGATACAATAGGGCAATTCCACCAGGCTCTTTCTCGCTTACTCTGCTATTGGGATAATATCAAGACACACGGATTCATGAAGTTCAGCATGTCGATCTTACCTCTTTTTGTTCTCTTCTGCATCTTTTTCGCTTGCACCGTAGAAGCACTTTGGTGTCAATGCATCATCAATTCTGGTGATCCTTTCAACGACTTAGACCAAACATACTCTGTTTGCGTGCAAGTACCAGGAGCACAGTATCAACCGTCGGACTGGTTTGGCCTTAGGCAAGCAAGGTGTGATGTTGGTTCACAATCCTCGGTGTTTATAAGCAAATGCAAAGCTTATGGTTCTGATACTGTTCCCAATTGTTATTAAAGAAAAAGGAAATGGGAATTATTAATCAACCCTTTTTGATGCAAAATATTGCCCTCCGTCTGACTGCTAAATATCATTAGTTGTTAAATATGAAGGAAAAACGCTGTATAAAAAGAAGCAATCAACAACTTTTGGGAATTCAAAATGCTGGCGAAGTTACACATAAACAAACACATAAACCTTAAAAGCTGCAAGTGGAAAAGAAAATAACAACGCTCTATACTAAATTAGAAAAAGGAGATCGATCTGGGCGGCATCTAAACTATCAGAATCTATTCTATAGGATATAGCGGTCGTGTTATCGAAACTCCTCTGAAGTGTAACAGACCAATTTCACATGCAAGCCCACAGGCCATACTGACACGGGTATGCACACACCACATTCAGGTACCCATTGAGCTGAGTTGAAATAATCCAAAGCCCTGGAATAAAATCAAGAATTATTACAGGTAAACAAAGCAATCACGATGTGTCTCAGAATTCTCTATGCTCACCCCACTTATGTATGGAAGCCAAGCATTGAAAACCATATAAAATATGTTTATGCTACTTCTGACCAAAGCGACCACTACCGAGCTGGAAGATATTTCTTTGCACAGGGAACAGTGTGCGGATAATGTTTGCTCCCATTGCTGCATGGGAAACAGTGTGCAAACAAAGTTATTTTGCTTATTTTACATACTAATGACGTAGGAGCATTGAAGAAAGAAGGCAGCTTTTAGTTTTCCAGAATATTCATTGTGAAGAGTAGTATACCACAGGTGGGCCTTAACCAGACGGGTCATAATCAGGCCGGGTCACGGTATTGATGCACGGTCCATTGGGCTGGGCTAAGATGTTAGCCTAGAGGCCGGAACGCTAAGGACGATCACACTAAGGCCCACCAATTGACCCGTGGGCCATATCGGGTGGCCGTACCGGATGACCCGGAGTTCTGGCCCGAAACCCAGCCGAACTTTTGAGTCCTAATAAAGAGACATCTACAATATAAAAAAAGCGAACGCAAGGGAACTTAATGCGTCCAAGAGCCACAACCAAAATGAGAATTAACACTCAATAGTGGTTTTTATTTCTGATTAACATCGAATATCGAAGTTATGCTTTGTTGCTGTTTTTCACGCAATTCAGTATGGTTAGACACTGCCAGCCGTACGCTTTATTGCATTGAAGAAGTATCTTTCAGTTAGAGTAATGTTTGTGGGTCATGGACCATTATTCTCCGCAGGCTGGCTTGATATTCGAACACATTGTTATGTTTCATCAAGGTGTTGTCAGGAACAGACCAAATTGGCAATGTCTCGTCATAATCCCCTCATGGCACCTCCTTTATCTGCTGTCCTCCGGGAAAGAACAACAAAAGCTATGTCAATGGAAATAGGGTATCTAACGGTTAAATACCGGTATCTGAATATTATGATACTGTTGGGTGGATGTTTCGGTTAGTTATTCGTAATTAGTGGTTAGAATCATTCCTATAAGCCTCGTTCTCCTTTCCGGACCGAGACAGTAACAAAGGATTCTCTATGCTATTCCCTCTTTACACTTTTGAGACCGTAGAAATCACAACCATGAGATCCATCGCCTATACCACAAGATACTAACAATTACAGCTATCAACTTGAGATTTTATTGACAACATTTTGAGCGTCTTGTTTTTTCAAGCGCTGTATGGTCGGTAAAGAGGAGGTTCTTCCCAATCAAGCAGCAACTGGGTTGCTCGAGCGCCTATTTTGTCAGATGAAGTTCATACAAGTTTGTGTGATCACAATCTTGTATGCGCCTTTTGTCTCCGAGGATGTCGAGAGCTACTTTGTAGCCATGGATCTCTGCTTCAAGAAGGAAGTCTGGGAGCGCACGCCACCGCCCATGTCCTCAGATATACGTTTGAGCATTACATGAGGAGCGTTCTTAATGAGAGGCTCAACGCATTAACTCTTTCCAAGCTCCCAGTTATGAAGATTTGTCTAGCCCATTGTCGGGAAAGTAGAGGTTGTTAACTGGAAATAACCTGGCCTTGAGCAAGGCACGATCCAGAGGATGATGTCGATGGATAACCTCATGGACACCTATGTCTGCGACAACATGCCTGTCGCACCATTTTTCTTAAATTCCAAGCCGTCGTAACCAGACCACACTGATCTTCATCCGGATGAAGGGCATAAACACGGTGCCTTCTTCGCTCAAACAAGCTTTTCTGACAAGGTTGATAAAACGCATTCGGCACGGTCTCAGCTCCCAAGATCAAGAAGCCATACAAAATATTTTCATTACTACCTCGATAACGTGCATGTCTGAATAATTGTCACCTATCCCACCAAATTGAACTTCCAGGTTATCGGCACTTCCGGATCCCACATATGACAACAGCGATGTGCAGCAGCTTGTGATCAATGCCGGAGATAACGTTTTTGGCAATGTATTTCCCAAGAAATATGGGGACTCTATCAATAAGCTGAGAGAAACGGAAAAAAGTTCAACTTAATGTGGATGCCAGGATGGGAACGGACGTTCTGCAAAACAGAAACATTTACTCTTTCTTTCGAATATACTTCTATAGTTGGCTTTGAATAACAGTGTTCCCAATGAAAGCCATGATGCAGAGTCATCGCTGTTGCGCATGAAAGATGAACAATAAGGAACTCTTTCTTACTGCTTAAGCGCGTTAATCAATTTTTGGCTCTCTTCCTGCATCCTTTCTCTTTTACTTCTTTTTACATCTCCTCATACTTTTGCTTCTTTTTCCATCCCGCTCCTGGTGATCCTTTTGTTCTGCCTTTTTCCCTTGTCACCCTGGCGTTCCACACTTTTTCATACTTCCACACCCACCCTATCATAGCATTAAGCCGTCAATTCCATGTCCCCTTCACTTCTGTTACCACCCATCTCGTCTCTCAGGCCGCAGTATTCATGTCCGCCTTGCTTTTTCTTACTCTAGCCTTTTCCTCATATATCTTCTTTACTTGAGTTTTAGGGTCTTCTTGCAAGACTAAGAACGATAGACAGGCCTTTTATTTTACACACGGTCTGCTGGGGATGAACGCCGTCATTGTATGGAATTGGTGTAAAGAATAAAATCTTTTTCTCTGTCTTGTGCATGACGTTTGAAGAATCTGCGGGAGGAAGCGTGTATTTGTGTCTGTTCGGAACTGTACCCAGATTGATTTTACCAACGCACATTTTACAACGGTCATATTGCTCTATAGCACAGCAACAGCAGCATGTGCGAAGGAAAAGTGTGTAATACAAGATGCTTAGATAAAGTACGCATGAAGAAAAGGTCTAAGCCGAACTTGTCAAAGACCGTACCGTTGCACTTTGTATTTATAAGGTCATTCATATCTTCGTCATGTTTTTGACGCATATGCCATATTTTATTTTAATGTATTTCTTAAGGATTTCTAAACGTTAAGTTGTACGTGACGTACCAGTTATCAAGGATACGCTCTCCCAAAAACCCATGTACTTCTGCAGCAGCGCTTGATCAATTCGAGGGGCTACGAGACCACCAGCTGCGTCAAGTGCTCGCTTAGTATTGCGCATGTCGTAGCTGGGCATGCCTTCATAAACCTCCCAACGAGTAAGATGACCATAGACAGGTTCTGTCAGCATTGGCATGAGTGGCATGAGCATATTATTCTGAAGCTCGGGACTCTCGCTCAGGCACTGGAGCCACTGCGAGTAAGGTAAGGCTTTGAGCTGTTTGCCACATTGAGCGAGAAGATCAAAGAGATCAGTCAGCGCATCCTTATGCGAAGGAACAAGGTGGTAGGCGCGCGAAAGGTTCGAGTCATCACTTGCGATCTGTATCAGAGCCTGGCTCACGTAGTCTACCGTCACGAACTGTTTGCCTTGGTTTGGCAAGATCGGGTAGCTTCCAAGTGCGATGCAACCTTGGATCAGTCGGGCGACAAAATCTTTGGGGTTCCCAGCACCAGTTTGGCTGTCTCCCATGATAAAACCAGGACGGTAGACGGAAACCGGGATTCCACGCCTTTGTGCCTCCCAGACAAGCTGTTCAGCAACCCATTGACTCTGTGAGTATCCAGTGTCATACTTGAGACCAGTCAGATAGTTGATCATATCGGCGTCTTCATAAACAACATCAACACGCTTCAGCACGCTGACTGGACCAAACGCAGAAATCGAGGATACATAATGGAGTGCTTTTGGCTTTCCTGAAGTAACAAATTTTAAGACGTTAATGGTCCCTGTGATATTAGCAGGCACGTGAGCAGTATATGGTTGTACGTAGTTGACATGCGCACCAAGGTGGAAGACGACATCGCTAGATACTGATAGTTCGTCAAAGTGAGCTTGTCCCAGACCGAAACATTCTTGCGACAAGTCCCCTGCCAGAGCTAATAAACGGGTGGAGAAATATCTTTCCCAAAGTCCGTAAAAGCACATGTTTTTTTGAATGCGATCCAGTGCTGCATCATTGCTTGAGGCTCGCACGAGGCAAGTAACTTGCTTGACATCAGAAAGTGCCAGTAGATCGCGAAGAAGGAATGCACCAAGAAAACCTGTTGCCCCTGTGAGAAACACATGGCCACAGTCCGGGCTTCTCCATCTTTGTACGTTTCCTGGAAGCCGACGAACGGTTTCTATCAGACAGGCGTCAGCCAGAAGCACCGAAAAATCGTCCACTGAGGAAAAGCCATTAGCTTGATACTGATTGTCAATGAAATGTGCCAGATCAACCAGGATGGGATGCTTGTAGAGTGCTTGAACAGGAAACGGACGTTTGATATACCTGCTGATATCTGTCGCCATCCTAGCCGCCCTCAAAGAGTCTCCACCAATTGTGAAGAAATCGTCATCGCTTTTGACAGAGTGAAGATCGAGCAGTCGGCGCCATAACGAGCTGAGAAAAGCCTGGTGGTCGAGAACAGTGCCCTTTGCCGCTGCGTCGATGGCTTGATTGGCCATTCCGGAACTATTTCTCCTCGATCCACTGTTGCGCCATTGTTGAGCTAACGCCTTCCGATCGACCTTCCCATTAGACGTGAGCGGCAGTTTTTTTGTAATGCAAATACGGGGACGCATGTAGGTTGGCAGCTTTTGCTGCAAGTAGCGCTCAATCTGCTGTTTCGTTTGCTCTCCCTTTGCCATAGTCGTCTCTTCACTAAGAAATACGATAAATCCTACAAGGTACTTGTCGCCCAATTCAGTTTCCTGGACAATCACGGCAGCATCTCGAACTAGGCCACTCGCTCGCTGAATTGCCTCGATCTCCTCCACCTCGATACGATGGCCTCGAATCTTCACTTGGGTGTCGCTTCGTCCATGGTAATACAGCAAACCTCCGTCGCTTTTGCTGCCTAGGTCTCCGGTCCTGTACAGTCGGACAACTTGTCCCTCAATGAGACTATCCAGCTCGACAAAGCGTTCGACGTTTTGTTCAGGTCTGTTCCAGTATCCACGTGCAAGGCCGTGTCCGCCAATATATATCTCTCCAACCTCGTTTACGTCTACAGGACATCTTGCCTCATCCAATAGGAAGACTTGCGTGTTGTCAATCGGCTTGCCAATAGGTACGATTTCGTTCTCAAGGTCCTTGGGCGTTATCTCATGAAAAAGTGAAATAGTCGAGCCCTCGGTTGGTCCATAAGCGTTGAACAACTTGGCAGGGGGTGCAGTTTGAAACACCTTGCGAAGTGCTTGGATGTTGGCAGGCTCGCCACCAATAATGACTTGGTGCAATCCGTCAAAGGTGTCTGGACATGAATGAACGGTTTGATTAAACAAAGCTGTGGTAATTAGTAATGTGGTGACCCGTTGCTGACGCAAGGTGTCCCTGAGTGCATACGGGTCAATCGTAGTCTGTTTTGGGAGTATGATGGTTGCACCTCCGTTAAGGATTGCTCCCCATATTTCAAAGAGAGACGCATCGAACGATGGGTTACTGATCGATGCCACCCTCTCGTGAGCGTTGAGAGTCACGTAATGCGGTGCAACTGTGAGCCGAGTGATGCCCCGTGCCAGAAGCTGTACTGCCTTCGGTCTACCCGTCGTACCCGATGTAAAGAGGATATGTGTACGATGATCTGCGGCGCTATCTGGTGTAACCTTCATCGTAAAATGCGATATAGGATGTTCTTGGTGCCAACAGTCTTCCACCAAAATACACGTAGCCTGAGCAACACGAAGTTGGAAAGCAGTGGATGTCAACACGAAGCGAGTGCCGACATCATCGAGCATGCTATATAGTCTTTCGTCAGGAGCATCCGGATCTAATGGCACACAAGTTCCACCGGCTCGTATTATTGCAAGCTGGCAGACAACCTGATCAGGGCTCATCTTGAGCAATATGCCAATTGGCTCTTCGTAACGGATACCAAGTCTAGTCAGTCGAGCTGCAAGGATATTGGCACGTCGATCAAGTTCCAAGTATGACAGAGATTGAGGCCCATAGATTACTGCGACAGCAGAGCAACGCTCGCTCACTTGGTGGCGGAAAATAGAGTCGAGTCCCAGGTGATTGGGATGGCTCCTTTTAGAACCTACGCAGATTCCAGGTATGGCGGACAACATGGTATTGATAGATCTAATATACGTCTGTTTATATAATTTGGTGTTAGTTTGTTCACAGCAACTGACCACATCACAAGATACCGGCTTGAAGGCTTAGTTGTGTATTCATACAATATCACAACTGCAGACTCCAAACAAGTATGCCGCAAATATCCAATGGCCAATGATTGCAGTTATATTTTCTCGTAGACCAATTTTGACAGCAACCTCTTACCGATGAGAGACTAGCACAACGTTTTTAGCTTTCGATAAAAATGGTTTCTTGTGTCACCAGCGATACAAGAATTAAAGATAAGATCACGGTGAATGGAGAGTAAGTTGAATGCGGAAGAGTAAAAAGGATGAACGAGGGATTTGACCACCATCTTATAGCAGTCTACCAAGACCACTCTATGTGTTCACGGCTATCCAACTGCTGATGTGATCACAGATTGCAGTCGGCAACATTAAGGGTCAACACCAAAAAGATCAAGGGAACGCTGAGGAGTAGCTTCTGATAATCAAGGGATTGGGTAAAACTGAGGCGTGCCGTCAGCAGAAAGGATGCTGAAGGGATCAAGAGATAGGGAGAGTCTGATACAAGGAAGCGCGCCAAAAATTCGGGCACATCCGACATCCTTCATGGTCATCTCTTTCTCGCATCCTGTAGGAGATAATCGACCACAACTGCCCCAATTGCAGGTAATATTGCCGCTTTGGAACATACATCTGCATTAAAATCACCTACCCTGCCGTCATGTGGGGTTTCTGCAGAAGCATAAAGGACACAGGTGGTGTCCGGAAGACTGGCTCTTTTAAGCATCAAAGTAGTTAAAGGTGTAAAAAAAGAAATCTTTGCCATTCATCAAGCAGCTCAACAGCAAAAGCAATTTAACACGTTCTGCTTGCTTACACCGGCTGTGAATGACGCAGCGCCATTCTATGGAGGAAATCTTATATACGCACATCTCACCAAACATTTTAAAAAGATAGGACGTGAGATAAGAAATAAACTGGTGTATAATTGATACATACATTGATCAGCGAATTTTTTATCATTCTAATTCTCTGATCCTGCTGACATGCTTTCCTAAGCAAAATCAGCTTACGAATGTGTACGTGGCATGTTTCCTTTCACTTTGGCGTTTCTTATCTGGGGCCTAAATATGCATGTGGTAATGGCATTATGCTGCTCGGTTACTGTATGACGCTTGCAACTTGGTCGATGCCCAATGGGTATAATAGTCGAGTTACTTTCTCTTTCCCATGCCCAAACAACATACTGAATACTTACAGGACAGAATCCCTGATAGAATACGACAATTACTGCCTTTTTCTCTCTTTATTTAATGCGAATAGAGCTTCAGCTCCTAAATCATACAAGTCAGGGCCGCATGGCTAGTGGAACGATTGTCTGCGCCCCTCTTCATTGGTAGTTTCAAACATTAGAAGGCAACAAATCGATTGCAGACGACGTTTTAAGCAACGAGTTATTGTAATCGTGCAAGTAACCTTTAACTTGGAGACAATAAGATTTAGGCTTTTCTTGTAAAGATTTGTTCGACAAAAACAGTATCTTTCTTTCCTTTTTTCAGCACAACAGTGAGGCGCTTCCCAAGGACACTTTGCGTTTAGGGAGGGGGAGAACTGCAATGGCTGCCGGGATTCCTCGGATTTCTCAATCTCGCCCCAACGATCTTCTGATTTTATTTAGAGCTTGAGAAAGGAAATTTTGACCAGCAACGAGCACTTTATTTTCCACTTTTTATGACTAAAAATATCACACGCTTCCAAAGAAAAAAAATCACCTTTTCCGGGCTTTTAAAATCGTGTTCTAACATTCCTCCCAGTATCAATTCTCTCCTTTAACCTGGCACAATCCTTTGGACTTGTTGATTTATCGCCGAACGGGTCAGCATAATGTTTCGCCCAATGATAGCATCAACACATGTCTTCCCCCAACTAATCAGCAATATGTTTTGTTACTGCATAATTTTCTTCGTTGGATGCATCATGATTCCTGCACTTATATGCATTGTCCCTGCAAACCATGACGGAGATAACAAAGGTTGAAGCAACGACGAATGCCCTTCATAACAATTGACCGATAGGTGGCTATCCCGGAAAAATGGGCTCTTGTTAGTCTCCTTCCTTGTATTAGCCACGAAGTCCTTTACTCGATAGGAATGAGAGAACAGCTCAGGATATAGAGGTTTGGTTGAGTTTTGCAAGTGTCGTTGTTAAGGATGATGTGATCGTTCTTGCTAGGTTTCTATGATGGATATCGCTCGTGAGATAGTTCTTGCAGCAGCTGTTGTGATTGATGTAAAAGTTTTGAGGGATCAAATATGTGTCGGTGAAAGAACTCTGGGTAAGTACAACTTCTTTGTATACGTAAGTTGTAGAAAGATTAAACAAATCAGCGATGCAGCACTCCGCATTTCGTAATAAACGAAAAAAATGCAGGAAAAAAAAACAGAGGAGACTACCATTTTCAGTTGGGTTGGCAGTGAGAAAGATCAAGTGGACGCCGAGAGCGAGAAAAGAAAGAAGAAACTAGAATAAGCTCATTGTCGGCATTTCTATATACGTGGGAAGACGCATCAAGAATTCCCTGAAGCCTACAGAATGTCCTTTTGCAGTACGTTCATAAAGGAAGTCCCATTCTCAAGCTCAGAGAAAGTGTTTAGGAGTATAGCAACTTGCATTTTTAGAGCATATAAAAATACAACGGCTCTTACTTTCAGCGTTAGTAAATGAATTTCGTGGCATTACGCACTTTTTTCCTCGCTTAAAATTCTGCACCAACCTAATTAGTTTATGAAAGCTAAAACTCAAAGGGTATAGAATCATACCAGTCAGGAGGGCATGGGTGAAGAAAAGATTTGTCTGTGTCCTTTTAAAATTAATTTCAAACACCGAAAAAGATAAATTCCTTGCAGAGGGCTTTTCGTCGACATGCTATTGTAATGCAGTGGATGACCTTGTTGCAATGAGACAATCGGATTAATGTTTTTGTTTGAGGAGATTTGTTCGTAGAGAACAGCGTCTTTTTTTTATTCTGGCAGCATTCTTAAGTGGTGCTCAACGGTACACGAGCGACAGAGGAAAGAAAGAGTAAAAACGATAGAGGCAAGTTGTTGTTTGGCGGACTGAGATTTTTAAGTGAGTTAATGGTGTCCGAGACAAAGATGAAATGTGTAAAGGGTGGATTGGGGTTTGGCAGGGGGGTGTCAATGACCGATTTCTGACATAGTAAAGACGTTAAATGGAGAACTTTTGCTTTTTTAAAAAAGAAGGTATTGCTGCAGGTGCACTACAAAGACGAAACCTAGTAAATATATTCTTGGTCACATAGTGTGTGATACAGTGCTATATCCAATTGACAGTTATATCAAAATCTCTATCGAGAAGTTCTTCTACGCTAACGTCCGAGTCTATTTCGTCATTTAGACGCAGCGCTATTGTCAAGTCAATGTTAAGCTTTTGTCCTACGGCAAGGGTGAAATCGAATGATACTGAGCCATCCAATTCGGTGTGCGTCGCGTCAATGTTGAACCCTAGCTGCCCATTGATAGTTGCTGTCGCCGAAGCCAGCGTGGTCAGTTTATTTATGGTAGTGATACGGGCGATTTTTGTCCCTTCGCGTTTGTAGATGTCAACGGCCGACATGTCTACTGTGGCGAACTTAACGTCGGCTACATCTCCGACCCTCGCTGTTATCAAGACAGTCCTCGCATCGATAGACATGTTCCTGATGATAGCATTACAGCTGCCTCGGGAAAGCTGGATACTTCCCACGAATAGGATGTTGCCGCCGAGACTTTTCTAATTATAGGTCAACTTGCTTCCTTTGGCGACCTGAAGACGGATTCCATCATTTGAATTGATTAGTCTAGGAAAGTAGCTTGGAACAACAAATGAAAATAAAAGAGAAATGAAGTCCCTACATATTTGATACAATCAAGTTTAAACTGTTGCATGTTGAGATGGTACCATACATACATCACCTGTGGCTATCCACTGAACAAAATATGCAAAAAGAAGTCATTTACGCAATGTAAGACGTCGTTCCACCTTTCTGCAGTTATGACAAAAAGGGAAAAAGAAGAAGACTTGGACACATGTAAAACTCAAAACAACGATACGGGTCCAACCATACCCCACACGGACCCCATTTTCCCACATCAGTCAGATTATTTTTTCTGCAGCCATTATCTTTATGCATATGAAAAAGATAATACTCATAGTAATGCCTCATACAGTAGCTGTACACTACCATCATACGTCGTGTATAGACCTTTAAATATATGCTCATCAAAAGAAAAAGAGTAATAAGACGTCAGTTTCTTGCTCCTACATTCCGTCCTTTATCATTTTTTGTACTGTTTTTATGTTGTTCTGGGTTTATTCCTTTTTGGCTCATCAAGCCATGTAGTAATAGCTTCCAGATTGCAGGATTGGTCCCATTCAATGCCTTATATAAGAAGGATCTTTAACTATGTCGCGCACAGTTTTACCACAAGGATCCGTGCGGGTCGCCAATGACTTTTCATGGCTATTCACTTCATCCCCTCCTTCTTTCATTGACTTGGGGGAACCGGAAAGCGTACAATTGACGCGATTGTATGAGCTTATCCTGCTGGAAAGAGTGGACCGGCCTAAAAAGAAATATCATACTTTATTAATGAAAGATTTTGGTATCCATTATCATCCTACCACAGGCGATCACTATTGTGTCCCACGTCCCACTTAATTTTGATAATGTGATGCAGTATCACCAGGTCGCTTATGTACATATTGACGTAACAGGTTTTCTGTTTGCCGCTTATCGTGGTTCGTAACTCCTTTTGTTCCATGATAAACTTCCAGACGATTCGTTTAAGGATGGCAACCTGGAGAGTAACATACATTATGAAGAGAAATGGTAAAGCTTAAAGAAAATGAAATCATCCTTCATTGGATATGATCCGCAAACCAGCCTCATCCTACCTGAGCCATTTTTGTGGTTATTGCTACATGACTGCCATGTGCATTGCTTTTTCCATGTCGTCTTCTCTCTGGTATTTCTCTCCTTCTTTGTACTACGGATGTCGTTAGTTTTCTAGTCAACTGCTTTGTTCGCTTACGCCTCCATTGCATGGGTCAAAATCAATGTCACAAAACGATTGGTATGCTTTGTCCATTGATGAAACATACCATCCTAGGGCGAAAACTTTCCGTCTTGTGTGGCAAATCAGCAACATCAGTGTCCTTCTCCTGCAGGGAAGACTCTTCTGTCCGATGTATTGGTGTACTTCAAGGTTTGTAAGACCACATCCTTGTGATAAAACCGCACGGTCCTGCGGCCCCATCTCACGATTCACCAAACCTAAAGCAACTTACTCTGATCCATCCATAGATTCCACTCATTAAGCACACCATTTATTCTGCATTCGGCGATTGTTTTGTTTTAGCATTTTGATATAAGCATCTTCTTGTTTTTGAGACATAGTGCATTGTATATGTTGACTATCGACATTAACAGATCATCCATGTTTTCGTGGCAATATGATTCAAGCGCTCAATTCAACTTAACAGCAAAGAGCGGAAGAAAAAGAAAAAAAAAGAGTGAAACAGATGGGAAAGTTGTCAGATTCCACTTTGATATACAAATCCTTGTTTGCCTCTTGAAACTGAGTTTATCCCAATCACTCTCTGATCTCTCAAACCAGGTGATCACGGTATGATAAATACTAAAACGATCATTCATACCATAAGAAATTACGAGACATAAAAACCAATACCGGAAAGATATCATGCAAAAAAGAAGGACAAAAAATACCATAAGTAAGAATAGAAGCTTTACAGTTTTCCGGGAGTTAACTTCATTCAATCTCAAAAGATTTGTTTTTCCATTCACTCTACTTTAACAAGGTGAAATAAGACGAAAATTAAACCAATAAGGAAAAGGAAACCCAATGTTATAGTGTTTTATATTTTCTCCCAAGTTTTGCAATGAGATTTTCATTATTACTACCGCAAACACCTTGCCCATTGCAACTCTAACTCTCATAGGATCTCTCATGTTAGCCGCTATCAAACAATGAGAACATGGTAGATCTTCAGGTGCAGCGGTCGTACCTTGAGCCCTGAATACCAACCACGGTTTAGCCGCACCACATCATAGAGCTTCCAATCGACATGAGTATGATTTACTTTTTGAATACCCTCGACCCTTTATTCTCGAAATGTTATATATGCAAAAAGAAAAAAAGAACAAAATATGAAAAGAGGCTAAATTACATTAAGAACACAAGATATGCAAAAAGAAAAAATAAATATCAAATCTATTCCTGCCAAACACGAACTTTACGTTTTTCAACATCGCTTTCTACAGCCACGCACTGCACCCGTCCATGTGCGTTCTGCTGGCGAACACTACTTGCTCCTGAAGGATCCGCCCCACCAAAGGACGGAAAGTGGTTTCTTGGTGGCGCCTCGGCATCCACCTTCTCCTGCCTGACATTCGCCCCGGCAAGGCAATCACCACCAACTGCGGCCTCGTTCTGTCCTTCGGGCAAGATAGAACGGCTGCCTGTGATTGTTAAAGTTGCCTTATTGTATTGGTTCATTCTGGGCGTAAATGTGAAGAAACCTGGTATGTACTCTAATTTGCTTTCCTATTCAGTACAATACAACACTTACCAGCGTTGAGGACAACCAAGTGTGTAGCCCCAGTGGCCAACTAGTATAAAATCCTGTTGGAAAGTTCCAGTTCCATACAAGATTATATAGTGACCTTCCTGTATGCCATTGAGCACGCTGGCAAGCCTCTCCCTGCCAAGGTCAACTTTCCACTCACATCTTTTGGATAAAGGAGATCGTAACATGATCCTCATGGTTAAGAACAAAAAGGAAAAACTATCTATTCTTCGTGATACCGCCTAGCCTTTTTCAGTTCGGTGCGACAGTTGTTGTAGATCAAATTGTGGAGAATGTCTGCTGTATATTTAGCTTCGATGGCGTCTGCATCTGCGGTAAATCAATAATATCGGCGAACCGTCAAAAATTTGGTCATCGTTACAGATGTACCCTTAGCAGCTGGTACATGCAATTGTACAGGCACCGCAAAGATAGATAAATAATGAAATATTCTGCAGCAGCCACACCTTCACTATCCGTCCCATGTTCTTCTTCGTCTTCGTATTGCTCGTCACTCCTTTTATATGTCTATAAACGTGATATCTTGAGCTTTTCTTTTTTCGGCAATCTAGCAATGACCTGCCAAAACTTGTAAGATGAAAAAGTAGGTAACCTTACTTGAACTTTTGTGTATAACTCTAGTCTGACTGCTGCTATCACCCCGTAGCTAGGGCTCCAATTTGCATTGGGGGTGAATGCATGTTATTGCACTAAAACGGATACACATAGGTCTATTATCGCATGGCAAACTTAGCAGACTATCCTTCTTTCTCGCAAGGAGACAAAGGTTGTCAGTTTTCAGATCATTCATGCTGGAGAAAAATGTACGTAGTTCTTTTCAATGTACTCGGTGACCTTGGTTCCAAAATCCATTGGAAGCCAACCGAAACATACATAACAAGTCAGTTTTTGCTAACAAAAGGAGCAGAAGACGGGTAGACCCTAAAGACGCTATTCCAAAACATCTGACTAACTCCTCATCCTATGTATTCCGGTTGCACATTGCATGTATTATCCAAACAAGAGAAGACTTAGCGGATAAACAAATAAGTATTTCATAATAAACAAAGGCCATAGTGAGAAAACGAAGTAAAAAATGAAAAAGTATGTCTTCAAATATTATCTCATTGTGCAGTCAAAAAGCCGAAAAAGGGTGTGCAACAGCTCAGCACAAACCTCGCACGAATATACTGTACGAAGGAAAAAGATGTCTATTACCACAATGAAATGAACAATTTTTTTTATTTTTAACTAGACAGGAAGGTGCTTTGGGTGCGAGGGATACGATCGTTGTACTGGAACAAGTATGGTGATGCAAAAAATAACAAGAGTTATACAGAAGAAGTAAACTAATTGCAAGTTAATTACATTTAAGTATACTCATCATCATTGCCCAGTTGAGCACTGCAAGATGTATAAGGAAATCCCATGCGATTGATCGCGTCGAGCCACTTTCGGTATTGATCGTCTGTTTCTAACGTGCAAACATTGAAGTACATTTGTGCACCCGCAGAAGCACAAGCTCTTCTGGTACATTCATCATCTCTACTGTTGCAAGGATAAGGACCGCCGGCGGAGGTACAATAACGGTGCCTCAAGACCGCTGAAGCAACCGAAGCCATGCTAAGCATGACAGCAAGCAAGATGACTGGGAAATGCCTCATACGTGAGTGTTCTTGATATGGAATATGCTTTCTGTGATGGCGGTTGTTACAACGCTGTTTGCAATGGTTCTTGCTGCAGTTGTTTTGGGCGTGATTCTAAGTGCTATTGGGAGTGTAGAGTTTTGAGGTAGGGTAAGGTGTGTATCGGTGAAGGACGCTGTGTATATTAGCGCCCTTTATATGTGCGAAGAAAGTCGTAAACTAAACAAAACAGGCATTACTATTTGGGCAAGGATGGAGAAAGTTTAAGGGCAAACCGAGAAAAGGAGGGGTGGCAAAGAACAAAGGCATGCTGAAGATTAAAGGATGCAGAACACGCCAATGGCATGTGGAGAAAAAGGGAAAAGATGAGTGATGGCAAAGTGATGCCCCCTTATTGCTTCTCCCTTCTGCATTTGCCATATGTCTAATGCAATTAAAAAGACATACTTGATATATTTCTTTCAATGCCTAATTGCACTAACTCAAATTGTTATTATTTCTTTCATTACCGCCTCTTTTCATACTTAGTTGCATAAGAATAGACCTCCGGTTTTGAACGGTGCAAATCAGGGTCGAATGGGTGGCGGCAGGGTTGCTGTGTTCCTGTGCATGATAGCTTCAAATCTTGGAAGAGATAAATTTCATTACATACTACTTTTTTTGACCAGGCTTTGTACGAGGTGGAGATGAGCCGATTTGCTGTGATTCAGTCCTTCGGTCTAATAGATGTGTTCCTGTTGTACAGTTAGTAAGTCCTTATGCACATTAGCTGCGGGACTACAATAAAGCTTCCCAATTTGGGTATATGGATCATTGTATTTTACATGCAATCTAGTCCTCTCACGCAGTATAAGACGATCAGACAATCTTACTACATGTATCATATGTAAAACTAAATGTACAGTTTAATCTATGCGAGGTGGCTCTTTCCCTCTTTCTTTACATCGCTCTATTTTCATAAATCCACACCTGCATCTATCGAGACAACACATATACATACACTTAGAGACAACATGTCAATAGTTGTGACAACACAATAGTAATAACAACAATTTCAACTCAATCTCAAACAATTCTATTGTCCAATTTTCTCTCAACTCATTTTTCTCTAACTTATACCATAACAGCAATTCAAATGCTTGTTTTGGATCTAAAGTGCTAAGCAGCTTATATGCGCATGTTGGTCTTTCTTCGTGACCGTCATACACATATGACTATGGCAAGTCATTGCCACATACACTCTTTCTCCTCAACGTAAGTATTCCACCTACATCAACTGTGGCTATCCATGGGATGAAACATGTATAAAAAGAGGTATTATTCACTCAACGTATCACACCGTTCCACTTTTTTACCCGTTCCGTCAGAAAGGGAAAAAGAAAAAACGCTTTGACACGTGTGAAAGCTGGAACAATGACAGTTACCTGGTTTAGACGACAGCATTGTACTCAAGGTCAACTGTAAGATTTACACGACTCCGCATAGTCAAACGAGAATTTCATTCTCCCCACCTTTCAGCCTTCCCGACATATGACTTGTACAATCAATGGAATGACTTCCTACAATGATTGAGTCTCTTTGATGTGATGTTTTTCATTAAGTAGAGAGTACTACTTGAAGACCAACATTTAGGAGTCCTCTATGAACCGTAACCTTGACTTACAATAGCTTTGGGCTGATAAGTTCTGCAAAAGTCAACTATAGATTTGATATAGCAGTGTTATAGATAGTGCAATGCGAATCATAACTGTGCAAAATACCGAGTTCGTTTT
The DNA here is from genome assembly GCA_000696975.1 of Apophysomyces trapeziformis B9324. Lineage (NCBI taxonomy): Eukaryota > Fungi > Mucoromycota > Mucoromycetes > Mucorales > Mucoraceae > Apophysomyces > Apophysomyces trapeziformis. The sequence continues at coordinate 24,408 of JNDP01001349.1, forward strand.
ATCTTTATATAAGGGGCACAATGCATGGCCCTATCATGTATTTTGCTCCCTTCGTTTACAACTACCTGTAGCTACTCAAAGGCTGCTTATTTTTTTTTCTTTGGACCCACTCACCCTTTATTTTCCCTGAGTTTAATTTACAAATATCGTGCTCTTTTGCGTTTGTTTAACGAAGTGACTTCCTCAGTGCTTTGTGCCCATTGGGCTATTCCTTTCAGTTCGGCTGACGTCGACCATACTGTCTCCGAAGATAACAAGGTGTTTGCTAGTTCTTTGAGTGTTTCACGTGATGGGTCCTGAACACGGACGTTTTGAGAAAGAGTGTCATTTGTTTGCTGATTTTCAGATTCCCCTTTTCTCATTCGAGAGAGGGCTTCCCGTTATGGTCATATTCACTCGATTGAAACAATTCGTTTGTGTAGCAGAGCATGCTAGAGATAGTGTTTATGACCTTCTGTGCGGATTGGCCTGTGTAGGCGATGACGAAGATAACAATCTTTTGTCCTTGAATTATTTGTACCTTAACTGTTCTCGTACAGACGTTGTATATAAAGGCAGATCCTGAAATCCCAGGATCTTCACGTTTTCTGATATCCTCAAAAAGGTTACGATTGCTGACACACATCTCACAAAAGCGCTTTCCCGCCCTTACCCTGTATAGTTGTGTATTTGTTCTTCGTAAGTAGATAGCGGCGTTGGTCATAGGCCGTGCTATTACAGTAATACTTACTGGACTATACCGTTTGAGGTTTTCATTGATCGAAAAATGGCCTGCATTTGCTGTGATTAACAGTAATTGTATTAACTTACTGTGTACTTACTGAGTGTGACCACGACCATGCTGGTGACTCATAAAACATGCCTCCACAAACTGCACCAAAGCAAGTGCAGAAACATAAATATCGACAAAATTAGCTTTCTTATTTTTGGGAAAGTAAACAAGATAATCCTTGGCGGTCAAGATTCACGAATCACTGTGGTTCGCGAATCTTGTATGGTGCGTGTTATCAACAAGCATGGTCACAATAGAAACAAAAGAAAAAGAAGGAAAAAGACCTTTTATATCCGCCATGACCCATTGATTCTGGAACCTGGTTTTGCTTCTACCCCCAAAATGAACAAGTAAAACGTTCATCATCACAAAGTAGGGTCTTCGTGATCATGCCGAGGAACGGACAATACGCCGGTTTCACTCCAAAAAAAGAAAGGGACAAAAGGGCTTTGTAACTAATAAATTGACATATACGGAAAGGGATCCTGCATGAAAAAAGACAGCCAAATGTTGTGTTTTTCTTGGTGTATTACTTTTGCCTTACTTCATAGACATGCCTTCTTAGACCGTTTCACAACTCTAATCTGATTCTTTGTATTTAATGTACTATTCTTTCTTCTTTACAGTCAACCCTTCTTAATTTCGAGGTTTATGTTCCTTTAGCGAGTTTGAAGTTAGAGAGGGTTGAAAATCAACGGGAGTGTTAGCCCGCTGAAAACCATGCTTCACCACTTTACCTTCGTTCCCATAAATCACTGAACTTATTGAAGTATTGAAATTATCGAGAGTAAAACTAAGGAGGGTTGACAGTACCCGCGATAGTGGAGGGGGAACTTAAAAAGCTACACAATGGTGAATTCTGGCAAATGGCCATGGTATATCGAAAGAAAGCAAGGAGTTGATTAAAAGTATTATCCAGGTATCAATGATATCATTTGTGGGACAACGAATTGCACCTTAATCTTATTATTATTGTTATTAACCGTATAGAAAGGAAGAGTTATCATGCGGCAGAAGCAAGATATTGGTGTTAATTAATCAAGTAAAAATGCACTTACATTCTACCGGCGATTTGTCACATTGTTGGACATCGTTGTAAAAGATACAGACTTCGATATCGATGAATAGGTGTCCTTTTTTTATATTCGATCTATGCCATATCCTGTAGCGTTAATAAATGAAAATATAGCAGGGAAAAAGTAAGCAAAATAACAAAGACGATCCAGAAGGAGAACGCTGCTCGCTGCAATGACAAAGGTAAAATGAGAATTACAACATTGGGCGGCGTATCGATCTGTTGATCGGTGCAAGTGGTTCGGAATTAAGTTCCTTCGAATGGAAGAAGGCAAATGCGTCAAACAAAATTTCATTGGAGCAGCAAGTGAAGAATGTTCGAACAAACAAGTCAATCTTATATGCACTACGCTGTCTCCGCCACTGTGGGTCATTCTTCGTCGGCTCTCCTTTAGCTAACGACGAACCCAACGAAGCTATCGCCATCGTAGTTCTCACCTTTCTCTCTAGCTATTCCTAGCTTTGGTTCAAACTTCTTCGGTTCCTTTGCAAAACCCTAATCGTCACGCTGATCCGAGAATTAATTAATGATAAGGAAGAAGAAGAAAAGTACTTGCACAACGTACAAAGAAAGAAGGGTTGCATATGGCATTCCAACGATAATACATAATCGAGTTTCTGTAGACGGAAATAAATGTGATCATGATAGGTTCATTGTAGACTCTACGAGCAAGTCATATGCTGCCTTCATCCCAGCTTATGACGAGATATGGACAAAATTAGCAGTATGGTTTCTCACTGCCAACTGAGTTAAGCCCATAATTTTCTTTCTTCGCTTTCCTTTACCCTTTCTTCTTTACGGATATAACGTTGCGCTTTGTCATTGAAAAGCCTTCACTTTGGAAGTCCATTCCTGAATAAGGCTATGGACGGTCGGGACAAATTTGCGAGCCTTATTCCTGAAAGCGAGAATTCCGTTTAACCCTGTCTGCTAAGCAAGAGTCCCATTTTATTAACCTTTAACTCATGATATTGCCGCACCTTTCTCATGTCATTGAAAACCATTGGGAAGAAATGAATGTGATTGCCACAGGTATACTGATTGTACTTTTACCAAGGCGCAGCGCTTACATGTTCTACATTTATATGTCACTTTACGATACGTTCGAAAGCAAACAAATACAATCGTTGCGGTATTTCCATCTCCAGCACATCAATAGGTATAAAACAAATTGCAGACGAAGTCAACAATCAGGTAGTTTCGATTAAAGTTGCCAAATTAGATATTGTTGTCAATAACCTTTGTTTGATACTGTCAACCTTCCTTAACTTCACTCCTGATAATTTCAATACTTTGATAAGTTCAAGTGATTTGCAAGAAAGAAGGTAAAGTGGTAAAGCACGGTTTTCCGTGGGCTAACACTCCCTTTAACTTTCAATCCTCCTAAACTTCAAGCTCACTAAAGGAACAGAAACCTTGAAACCAAGGAGGGTTGACTGTACTGGCCACTGGTAGGTTCCATTCATGCCATGCCTTATATATATTAACACGTTATACATAGGTCATCCATTTATTAAGTGGAAAGTCCAATACGTATAACCGCACCAATATCACCATATCCGGCTCGACGGTATCCATCAAAAAGGCAGGGGACGAAGTGGAGGACGCAGTCATTACGTCCCAAGTAGTAAAAGTAACAGATGCATGCACGAAAGATGTGCCCGCTCTTATCAGTACCTTACTGGAAAAGCAAGTAACGTGGGATACCTTCGACGCCACCAGCCAAGCTTCTGCTCGTTTAGAGCACACCGGGGCAAAGGAACTCCGATTGTCCTAAAGTAAAAAGTCAACAAAAAAGAACCAGGGAAACATTTTGGGTGGGAGGGCATAAAAAAATCGTTATCCTTTTGAGTGAAGTTTCCAGTATGTCCATGAAAACACGTGACAATCTTCCCTTTATTACGCTGTGGCAATTTGACCACAAAAATTGCTTGATCTAGTACAATTCTCTATACACTGTGCTCTATAATAACGAACAGTTCCTCCTTCTATGTATGATATAATGCTCTTTCCGCGAGTACCTTAATCCAGTTAGAGATATTCTGTGTGCCTCTCAAAAGTTATGCAAAATGAAGGTTAACCTATTCATTGAATGCTTGGTGTCGTTATGAGTACTACAGTATATAATTTTCCTGCAAATACATCGACAATTACTGGGGAATCCAATGGAATACGTTAACTGTGTTGCAACGTATACAAGACCCAGTTGGGAACGCTGAAAGCGATTTCATGAAAATCAATATTATAGAGACGTTCAACAGTGCACTAGACTCCTTAAAGGAAACACCCGAAGAGGGGGTGAAACTTCCTCATATAACGAAGAAAAAAGGACATTCAGAAATAACTACTGGAAAAAGGATCTAGTCAAGTTTTGAACCTGAGGAGAAGCAAAGTCATAATGATTCTCAAAAGGTTAATACCAGCTTTGACAGCATGTATGGGAATAACTCCATTAACAGCACTGTCTATATTCTGCTTGGAAAGTGAGATCGCAAAGATAAGTTTCTTAAGAGCATTGAAAACAAAAAGTATGGAACGTAAAACAGGTTCCATGCAGGCTAATTCGATTTTAGGGCCGAAGGTGCTCACAATGAGACCGCTGACCTCCATATCAACACTAATATAAAACGAAGCAGCTTTACGACTGTAATTAACGTCAAAGCTGACGGATGTTCTGGCTCCCGTGTGCTTGCACATTTTTTAAAGACGACGAAAACAAGTTCTCGCAAGTTAAACAGGATGTGCTTAGCTGCTTGACCGAAAATGCTAACGTTTATCATGATTATTTTCTTTCAATTGGTCCAATTGATAAGCTACAAGAGGTTATTAGTCATGGAACTAACATTTCTCTGTTACTAACTGGTGAACACTTGTCTTGTACGAATACGGACTCTTGATTTACTGCTCCTGAATATGTTCAATTAGCAGCAGACACGTATCGTGTTCCTATCGCTGCTTATTCAGACGACGAGACGACTAACGCACAGGGAGTTTGGCGTATCCACCATTACTTTATCTCCTTGTGCATGGGCCATTACCCTGCCAGAAACCACTCCCAGTTATCTTACACCACGTCGACGGAAACCATCGGATAACATTCATCATGAAACGTGGGATCAAGTTCAAGTGGTCACGTATCGAATGATATATCAAAGAAGTATGCCATAAGTTAGGCTATGGCCATAACATCCGAAAAACGATACAACACATTTAGATATTCAGAAGGATCCCGAGCAGGGCAGCGGTTCTGTTATTGCTATTAACTAGCTATATCTATATTTATTTGCTATATAAAATTCTCTAATATGACATTATCATCTCCGATACTATAGTATATGTTTAATAATATGTTCTGAGAACATGCTCTTTCGTTCTTAGCTACTGTCACAACTGACTATATTCATTCCCTTTTAATAGGCTAATACTTATCATATGGACAGATTTCATTTATGGAACACTCTACTTTGGGACACTTCAGTCTTTAACATTCCCGCGATTTTCATACTACACTCCACCTGTTTATAGTAATTACTGTCATGTCTATTTCAAAGGGAGTGTCCCGTTGGAGTGTCTGTAGTGATTCCCCAAGTTAAATATAAAGCAGTCTCGCGTACTACGGTCTGAATTTCTCACTAACAACTAAATACAACAAACGGTAGAGGTTGATTCTCAAACATGAACACCATCAATGCCAACTCCAACTATGCGCAATATGTCTGCTCTATGTGAATTCTCTGACATGGAGATAAGCGTTAAACAGCATCACATGAATGACACCACCGCTGACGCCAACATGTCGTCTACATGTGTTGCACAGCATGAGCGCCACCAACGCCAACAATATGATCAACATGTTGCTGAACTCCACTGCACACACTAACCAAAACTGTGGATAAAAGCAACACGCTTGTTGAACGATGCTATAGAAATAAGTGGCATCGAACTTGTGAAATAACAGGCTTAGTTCACAATCAGGAAAGGCCACAAAATCCTTCGCAAATCTTCCCACGAAGGATTTGCTCACTTTGCACCTCAGAGCTGATACAAACCTTACTAAAACACATAGTCGTCATTCTCAAACTAGATTTGAAAAAGCCTCAAATGCATTCTGTGTGAATAGTAGCTGCGAAAAGTATACTAAATACTGTATCAATAAAGGCCACTTGATTGGTGCAAGTCTCCTCGGGACGACAAACTGCTCTCTTAAGGATAGTTGCCTATGTGGTTAACCCATTGTTTTAGTTAGTGTGTGTGCAGTGGAGTTCAACAACTTGCTGATATTATTGTTGGCGTCGGTGGTGTTCATGTGATGGGAATTCATGCGGTGATGATGGCGTTGATGGTATTCATGCCTCAAAGTTCATGGGAATAAATGCAATGTTGGCGTTATTAGTGTTCGTATTTGGCGCTCATAGACACCAGATGTTGTTGTTTATTCTTGCCGTTGGCGTCGCGGCGTTCATGCTGTGCAACACATATAAACGACATGTTGGCGTCTGCAGTGGTGTCATCCATGTGATGCTGTCTATTGTTTACCTCCACGTCATAGAATTCACGTAGAACAAATGCCTACTACTGGTGTTTGGTATTGATAATATTTACATGGCAAAATTCATTGGAAAAAATCAATAGAACAAATGTATTATGCCAAGTGGAGTCGGCGCTGATGGTGTTCATGCTTCAGAATTACTCTGTACTGTTTGTTTCATTCAGTTGTTATGCATGAGCAGAGAAAAGGAGTATGGGAGCGTACAAAGGCGTGGGTAGCAAACAAGGAAGAGTATATGCATTACGCGTGAAAAGAGGAATGAGGCATGGGAACGCCCAAGGCTATGACTTCTGAAAAAAGCGACTAAACACAGTGTATGAGAAAAGAACGGAGGATGCAAAATGCACCTTTTTTTCTCAGCATGCCTCAATGTTTCGTCTCAATGCACCCTTGCAGATTCTCATTCTGGTATAGTGTTTCCCTGATTTATGACGCTCTTCAGTATATAAAGTCGCATCCACTTAGCATCCTGACAGACACACATCGGTTCCTGCCTCAAGACATTTGCTTGCAACACTACTCAGCTCTATTCCAGCCCCGCAGTACAACCTACTATCAAGACATTCTTCAAGCATTGTTCTTCCTAGTTCAAGATCTCTTCCAACATGCATTCCAAGATTATCGCCTTATTCCTAGTTTTTGGCCTTGCCGTCCACGCCCAAACTTGTATGGACCTGCTTGCGGACGCCAGTGAGCTCTGCAACCGGGATCAGAATAGAGAATTCGCTAATAAGCTCTGTTCTGACATTGGAGCTGTATGTTTTAACGTACCCGGTAAATGGGGTTGTGGATCAAGCGATAATACTGTCGAATGGTCTTGTATGTTCAGGCCGCATAGTGGGAGCTATGAAGCTGAAGTCGGAAACATATCCCCTCGCGTCTTTGGTAGCAGATAATAAACTACAGACTTACACTTCGAACAAGATGCATACTCTCATCTCTTGTACGAGATAGTATGGGAAGTGAAGAAGTAATAAGCGTTTTTAGTTGATTCTCATACTTATAGCGTTTGTGTACTTGTGCTTCCCTGCCAGTGCGGAATTGATTGTTCAGGAGATGATAATTATATGATATGCATCAATCCTGAAAGACATGTTTATGGTGAATGGGAAAGATAGTTGAATAAGTTTAATTTAATTTTACAAGTGATTGCGGACTGTCTCCGCTTGGTGTAATCATACAAGTGTTATGTGTGGAATACTGGAAGCATGGATCGTATGAGATCTTGGGTAGAAGATGCGGAGTTTCTATAGAACTTGTTAAAAACAAAAGCAACTATCACATCTGTATAAATGGGCGTCCAACCGTTCTTCATATAGATTGTCAATCTACAAAAGCCCTATCAAAGGGGATAATTGTCAAGAGTTACTTGCAGGGCCGTAGTCAGAGGGCTCAATGTTCGCGCTCCATCGAAGGGGTTTGTTGAGGTGTTTAATTTTAATGACTGGCGTACTGTATGCTATCGTTTACAACATCCCCTTCAATTAAAGTAATCTACAATGGATGTGTGTCATTGAAATATTTACATTGCCATGCGCAGACATGATCGTCATGGAGCTGCTATGGTAAAAGGTTCGCCGAATTTTACAATCAACTCTACAAGCACCCCTAAAGTATGCCATGTGATTTAATATTGAAAAGCATCGACAATGCGACGTCGAATTTTCCCGCAAGGAAGAAAGAAAGACCCAACATCGAAAACTCAAAAAGCAACGTTTCTATGAACGTTTGGTTACCACTAACTTGGTATAATTACTTATTCAGCTAATAAAAACTGAAAAATTGAAAATACCATCTGAAAGGCTTGTAGATGTAGCCAATTTAAGAACTTACCAGTTACCTTTGAAGCCATTATTACATCTCTCTCTGGCACAACGCCTCAAAACACCTTGATGATATATGGCAGCTGGCGTAGTAAGAATGTTGAGGGAGTTTGAGCACACCCAGCCAATGTAGCTATTACATACATCCTAGACCTTTGCTATATTGGTGCATTTTTCTTTCGTTAGAACGCTGCTGGCGCCAGTACATCCTCCGAGTCTAATATCGCTCAAGGTGTTGCTAATATAAAATTCAACCTTGAGATTTTGGCTCTTGCTTGGCCTTAGGTATAAAAAGAGTATTGAGACAAAGAGAAGACTTTGCAGGCATTAGAATCAGACTTGAGGAAGTTTGTTTTAGGTCTAAATATTTGGCATTAAAAAAAATAACAGTTAAGAAAGCGACGGGTATACTGTATCATAACTGACCTAAAGTTCACTAATGCCCGTTTGTCATATGAGCTCATAATATTCATTCCATTCTACCTCTACTTTCGGTACAAAACTGGTATGATGCAGTTTAATGTCAATGTATCTGTACAATGTAGAATATTTGATGAATTTCGTAGCAAATTTGACCTTGACACTGTAAGATGATATGGTACAATTCCTTTTCCTTTGTTATATTATATGCCTTTATAGCGAAGTAAGCATATGCATATCAAATCGGTGTTATTTTGTTTACATGGAGTAGGTGCAGAGGTATAGTAATCACCAGTCAAGTCAAAATAAATTTTAGTTTTATGTACTATCATCTACGCTTCACACAAAACAGAATACAATAAGGGTTACATAATAATTGTGGAACGTGAATGTCCTGAACGTCAATTCCAACTTTACAAACAACATCTGTTCTACGTAAATTCTACATGGTAAAGCGCAAAGGGATGAGAGCAAAGAAAGGAGTTGCATAAATATTTTTATCATGCACCTCTGATTTTTTTCTTTTCTACTGGGGTATTTGCGCTTCTTTACAAATCCTTTCTATATAAGCTTCTTTTGTTTCTTAGCGTTACCTTTTTTTTGGCCTTGTGGTGCTTTGTCACTTCATTATCAGCAGACTCGCTTTGATAACATTGACCCTATATATTGTTGTTATATACGATCTCGCCTCTATGTTGCAGACAACTACTAGCTCAAGAAATCTGCCGCCATCAGGATCACACAATAAAGCAGTTCAAGACATCTTTGCCTACGGCTCTTGCATTTATGATGATTTCCGCTATTGGAGTTCAAGGTAAAACGGTGCAACTTGTGAACCAACTCGCAATTTCTGCTGGCATCTGTCGTGTTTTGCGATACTGACGTTCATTGGGTTCCCTATTTTGATCGTAGGAGCTTACGATAAATGGCTCCATTGTCATTCCAAAAATATCCAAGCTTCTGTGAGAGATGACTGGATTGCATGCTGTCAAAGTTTTGACGACGTGAATGCAATGTTTAACACTCTCACTGGCAGTAATGGAGATATGTGGGATTTTCGCGGTCCTACTACTTTGTATCCAGACTCCAAATTTTTGGACCGGGACTCGTTGAATTGCAACACCTTCAACAATATGAATCAGGCATATCAGGCTTCACATTGCCTTCCTAGCGCAAATGTGAGATGCGAGTAGAGAGAGCATTTATGACATAAGAAGTGGGCATTGTAATAAATTTTAGGCTACCAAAGCAATATACAGCGTAGTCCAAATGATTCTAGGTATATCTTCAAGGGGCATCTCTTGACGGTACCCTTGTTTCGCTTTATTAGTAACCGGGCTAATTCAGCCGTCAAAACGCTGTATTATCACGGACATTTCGTGAAATTACTTTGCCATGCCATGGCGAGGTGCTATTAGTCCCTATTGATGTTAAGTACTCAGGTTTGTGACCTCCTTTCACATACAATTAGTATAGTCAGCAAATTGTAGCGAGCAGTATCGATTATTTTGCAGGACAGCCAAGAGCATGTCCCAGACAACGCAGGCGGAAGACCATGAAAGCAGCCCATCAAAATCGCGGAACACATATCGGGATTAGCATTCCATGGCAAACTGCGGTGCTTGTGGGAATAGATCTTTTGTCCATCTATTTGTAGGTTAGTCTACTACAAAGAATAATTGTTAGATCTTAACAAGTGGAGGGCAACATGAGCTGAGTTTAGACCGTCGTGAGACAGGTTAGTTTCACCCTACTGATGATATTCAGTATCGCAACAGTAATTGAAGTCAGTACGAGAGGAACCCTTCATTCAGATAATTGGTATTTGCGGTTGGTCGACAGGCCAATGCCGCGAAGCTACCATCTGCTGGATAATGGCTGAACGCCTCTAAGCCAGAATCCATGCTGGAAGCGATGCTGCTTGTGCGCTTTTTGTACGAGAAGGTACAAATAGGTCTTTTGGCCGAAAACCATAATTTGGGCTTGTAGCGGTATCGCGGAAAGGCGGTGCAGTTACAGTCTTGATGACAATGTAATACAGAAGCGTAATGAATCGCATGCAGACGACATGAAATGGACGGGGTATTGTACGTGTTAGAGCAGCCTGTGTTGCTGCGATGCACTGAGGTTAAGCCCTTGTCACTGAATTTGTTCCTCTGGGAACACATTCAAAACAAAAAAAGACAAAGAAGCAACAAGAAGCACACTAGCATTTCCTATTTTATATTGCTTTAGTCACCAGTGGTTTACTCGGTATTCTCTCTCTTGATGTCGGTGTTCCGGGATAAGATGTTAAAGATGTGATAAGTTGAAAAAAAGCATTGAAGTTCGGAGTCGTTCTTGTCGGTCTGCTTTAACTGAGGGAGGTTCTGCACGATATATAGATAAAATTTAGGAGACCATTAGTCGTATATAACGGTCTGCATATATTATATACATATTCACGATCAAACTGGTATGCTTACAGAAGTCCGTATATTTCAATTACTTTTTTCAAGTCGTCATCATCTTGCATCCACACATTCATCTTTGTTTTCAACGTCTAAGTAATCAAACTTTTGTGTTTACTTTTATACGTTGACTGACGAGTGATAAAATAGTAAATCTTAAGACATAAGAATATGTAAAAAATTAAGTAACCTTTTCGAAATCATTGATAACACTGTAGCCAATTTTTCGTCGGATTCGTCGGGAAATCGACGTTGTGTGAGGGTTTTGTCGGGTTCACTGGGTTCGTCTTTAGCTAAAGGAGACTCGACGAACCCGACGAAAATTTTCCCATAATGTAAACTGAGAAATTGTACCGGGAAGTTCCAAATTACAACCATCAGTCTGCTTGTGATATCCACTCAACTTCGCATTGCCGATCATACTGAGGACGGGGTTCCACTTATTGAGTGTATCGATGATTCTTGATATAATTAGCATAGAAGGTCGTTCAAAGGTTAAGTTTCACAAAAAGATGTATCAGTATCGGTTGTTTACTAACCACAACAATTGTACATCCTTCATGCTATTCATTTTATAAATGAACCTTAGCACATGTAATAAGCATGTTCTTGTTTCCGGACAAGGTGCATTGTAAGAGCTGTCTGTCGATGTTAACAGATTGTCCAGGTTTCCGTGGCAAAACAATGGGTGCTGATCAATGTTAATAGCAAAAGAAAAGAAGAAGAACAGGAAAGCAATAAAATAGATGGAGAAAGTTGTCAGATTCGGCTTTTATAAAAAATTCTTTGTTTATATCTTAAAACTGAGTTTTGTTCCAATTACTCTTTTTATCACTAAAACAAAGAAATTGTCATGTGATGGAAACTAAGGTAGCCATCATACAAAAAAGAAAAATAATGTCAGTCTTCGTTGTCCAGCCTTTTCTTTTCCTCTTCTTTCCCTTGTTTTTCAATAATCAAGCTTAGCATATTGCGATTCGTGGATTGAAAAGCAAATCGTCTGGAGGTGTGCACAGTACTATTTCGATGGTTTAAACCGCGCCTGTTTTCAACCCTCAATAGTTTCAACTTTTTCTGACTGCCTTCATGAATAGAGCATAGTGTAAGTTACCCTTCATAGCCTTCTCATATAATATCAACCTTAGGATGGCGCTATCAGTGCAGAGATTAATTAGAGATTACTGTACCGGAGAAACAAGAAAATAAGGGGGCAATTTCTGGGCGACAGGAAGCCTACTATATCAAGCTATATATAAATAAACTACCATATATGCGTAGGATGGTAAAGGAAAAATGGGACAGAGGACATGGTGGTTATAGCCTACGGTACGTTAAGCTGCCATTACAATAGGTTAGTACTTATATGTTACATGAGCATTGGACACTATACCCTGTCAGGCAAAGAAAAAGCTTCTACTGCGTCAACATAACCATCTCCGGGTCGCAACTGATCATAGAAAGAGTGAGGGGACTAACTGGTGGAGGCAGTGTCCCCCTTCATTATGGTAAATGCCAACACAAAAATTAATCAAGACATCACCGAGATGTTAATTTTCATGCAACAGCACAATGTTAAGTGGGAGAACGCCGACACGGAGGCCCAGGTCATCGAATGGATTGAAGCAAAAAAAAAAAAAAAAAAAAAAAAAAAAAAAAACAGGAGCTTTTAGGGTGAAGGGGCAAAACGTCATTTTGATTATTATGCAAATGACACAATGACCACAACGTATCAATCAATCCTTGATAACTTCAGACCTTGCAGTTATTCAACCATTAGCTATGTATTAGCGCATTGGAGTAATTAACAAGAGAGAATGCGCCGTCTGCTTCAAACTCCCTTTTTTTTCGGCATTCGGACGCTTTTCCCATTGGCTGCCTTCCTGGTGTATGCGCATGGACCACTCTCCGGCAATTAATTCTCCGCTTCATGCAACACATCTATCACTTTTTCCCAAAACTGTTCTATTGGGTTGAGAAAGAGAGAATAGGGAGAAATATAGTGACATTTGCATCCTCTTTCTTCGACCAACTGCTTAACCTTGACTGGTGTATGGATGGGCGCATTATCCATGACAAGATAATAACCATTCGTTCCGTGGCAATCCGATCTTTTGTGATTGCCTAATAGACAAAGTTTAACATACAATAGAAGAAAAGGAGAACATAAATATATGCATGGAAAAGAAAAGTGGAACGTAAGACAATACAATTGAGTAGAATGGGCACTGGGTATCATTGCCCTGACAGCTTCTGATGCCATAACTGACAGACACGGATATGATAACATCAATGACGTATAAAAACCAACGAAGGGGGTATATTTTCTCTACAGATGTTCCATTCTGTTCAAGACCTTCTATCAGATCGAGTCCATTTTTAGTCTGGGAAAATTTGTTATCTTATCTCTGAATTGTTGTCATCTATAAGACTTCCATCGTTTTCTTATCCATGACTGTGATTTTTGGTTTCAGTGACCCGAGCAATATAAACGCGAAGGGACAACATCTTTTCAATTCTTTGGCTCTGTTCTCCAAAAAACATCCCCAGCATGTACTTTGCATTGATATTATGTACAGAATGACTGATGTCCCTCCTCTGTATCCTTTAGCCTGCATGACCTCTGTCTGGAACCACCTAGGTTGTGTGAGTAAGCTCTCTGCACTCCACTCGGTAAGTGAAAAAGAAATGTTGTCTGTTTATGCACAGCGTCATTCATTATTTTCTGCTTCCACGTCCTCGCCAGGTGTTGTATCGCTACAAGTCCTCTGCAGTGCGTTACATTCATACCGGCCACTCCTAGATGCCGTTGTCTCTCTCTCGCCACTCCCATCGATACAGGTGCGGGGCCGGCCCCTGCCTTTGGGCAGGATTACCTTTCAATGGTAAGTAAAAGAGATGTCAAGCTATCCTTCCATTTACTAACCATGAACGTATTTTTACGCTGCTCGAATGAATTTGTGTCCACTGGAGGACCAAAGTTGACGTAAGCAAAATTTATTTCCCGCATAATCCACTTACTAATGACGCTTATTTATATCCCTTTTAGAGCAACCTTGATCCTTCCATGGATGCAAAATTTATTTAGAGTAGCGTAAGAGTATGTTCAATAAGCAGTATCACTTTGGGTCTTCATCCCTCACCACATCCTGCAACGTTTCTTCATCGACAGGTTCTATGACTGGTTCACTCCATACCCAGTTATCTTAACCAAATGCCATCAAATAAAATATACCGTCTGTCTGCATCGTTGGCATGCGACGCGACCACACTGTCCTGCATCCTTCAATATATCCTTATAAATTGATATCACCTTGTGCATCTATATGCAAAGTTACTCTTCCATCGCTCTACAGTGTCTAATTGCCGCTTAAAACCGTTCTTTCAACATGTCGATTGGATTACTAACAGATGCTGCCGTCTCTCCTTCTTATGGCAAAAGAGACCGCCTTTGCAATTTTTTCGCCAATTCTTCGTGTTCTATCTGCTTGTAGCGGCTCTTTAGGGGCGCTTTGTGCCTTTCTAACCTTTAATTAGCTTACATGGTTGAAAAGCTGACCAAAGATAAACGATACCAATTTCTACACGTTTGTTCCAGCGTTTGCTAGTTTGTACAGGGACTTTGATATCAGCAGGTTCGGTCCCAGGGCAACTCCATAGCTATATGCCCTCCTGTTGAAGAAACAAATACACAGAATCGTCCCACGGGTTGTTTTGGTCTTCTGCTACGACGATTCCAAAGTCTTTCAAAACGCTTTGCACCAATTCAAATGCTTGCTTTGGGTCTAAGCCGCTAATCAGCCATTCATATCCGCATGTTCATTACTGATCATACGATTGCGGATCTTCGCCATGAGGAATTCCTTTAAATTTGATTTCGCAATGAATGTGTTCATTTGTTAGTAAGACCAAAAACTATTCCAAACTGGATAAACCCCACCATTGCTCTCTTGGTTAGTCATTCTAAAACCCATGTGGGTTGTAAACTTGCTAAAACTGAGGTTCTACAGAAAGACAATTCTCCCAGTATACGCGCCCCATTGTGGGAGGACTTTGTTTGCTATCTTCATAATAACAGTAAATTAATTGACTACGAATATTTGTATCGTAGTGAAAGGAAAAGAACGCAATGGGTATATCTTTGTTCTTTATGTTCCAGGAATGAACTCTGACTCTGCCAACTGTTCCATGCTCACTCTTATTGGTCAGCAATCGGTAAAACACCGGAAGTATTCCGTTGAATAGTAAGATGACCTTAGCTCAGGGCATAAGATTAGGCTATACGTTGTCTATTTTTCAGTTAACTACGAATATTTATTGCATTATGTTTTCTGCAATCAAAAGAAGCTGGTTCTCTATGGACTGTTTCTGTTTAAGATGGTACCATAGATACCTGACTTGCGGCCATCCATGGATGAAACATGCACAAAGAAGTCATTTCACTTCAACCTAACATATCGTTTGACTTCTTTACAGTTCTGCCGAACAAAAGACACTTTGAAACGTCTTTAATGTTGGAGCAATGACAATTGCCTATTTTAGGTGCCGTATTTGTACTCAGGGTCAATTTTGAAGATATACACGGATCCAACTAGAGTCATTCAAGAATGCCTTTTTCTGTTACCCTTTCCCCACATTGCCAATCTTGATGAACTTACAACTGCCAAGCGTGCAATGTAGCTTACTTTATAGCTAGTGAAAGGACATCTTGCCTATCCAAAGTTTAATTCCGATATTATCCCTTACATAAATCATTTTCAAAGTAATGAGATCATTGTAGATCTTCAGTATAGGTGTCATACTTGAGTCGTAAAGACTAACCATGTTTTTATTTGTAATACTGTCCTACAATTTCCAATTGATGTTAGCACTAATGACTATCCCTCCCTTTATTTCCTCGATTCTCGGCATGCAAAATAAGTTATACATACAAGGAAAAAAGGCAAATCAGCTAGAGAAAGAAAACAAAATAGGCGATAGAAATAAAAGCATAGTCATGGTGATCATGAGGACAATGCTCCTTCTCCTCATCTGCTTTTCAACCCTCATCGACAACGTGCCGCAGATTCGGGTTGATGACTAGCACATACACCTCGTTATGTGTTAAGAACGTTTTTTAAAACATCTTTAAAAGTGGCCGTTGTCGCCTTGCTAGGAGTTAACTTTTTATCTCTGCACCTCTTGACTTGTTGCTGCTCCCAAACTTGTCTCGTTCTCAGCTTCATTTAGGATCAATGATGTCTCACTGACTATGATCATTGATTGATTATATTGATCGATGCAGAAAGTCAGCGTGTAGAGCTCTGGTATATGCTTCACACCCCTGTTTGTTGTCACCATAACTGTCCTGTACTTACAGGCAGTTAGTACCAGCAAGCATGCGGTCAAGTGACTGTTATGAATGTGGTCTAAGTTACGGAATTCAAGTTACATATTAGAGGGCGGCCCGAAACGGGCGCTTCAAAATGGGTTGATCTTAACCGAGATGCCCCAGCATGTGGTCTGGTTATCCTGTCATTGGGTCGGAGTCTGTGCTATTTCAATTCGATTTCAAGTCGTATGATAAACTAGGAAGGGGATACTTTATCGAGAACCAAAGGCGTAAAACCTTACGGCGGTTTTTGCAGCAAATATGGTCATCTTAGTTTGGAAAGTTGAAACCATTCAACATTTTCGTTCATTTTCAGAGAAGACGTAATCGATTAAGATAGACTTTTTTACGCTTATCGATCCATCCGATGACAAATTGAGTAGCATTCTGTCAATGCCGATTTCTGTGGATATGTCATAAAGCATAAATGATATGTACTGTACTGGCAGATGCGGTTACATCGATGTCTAAATATTATTAATGAGATAGCTTTTATTTAGCCGTTCTCGCAACGCTGACACTATCTAAACGTTGCTTCTCAGTATCATTGGTCTTACTTTCCCTGTACATGTAATTGACTAGATCCAGACATCATTAAGCGACTAATGGTTTCAGTACCATGCTTCCATTTTCAATGAGCTACATCTCTTTCAAAATTCAAACAGTTAGTCCAAGAAAAGGCAGCTTCCATTCCTTGGTTTGTTTCCGTTCCGCGGTTTTCTTGTAGGACGGCATAACGCATGAGAATGGAAAGGCACATTAGATTATACAAGTGCTAGGTTACAAAAGTATAGATATTATGGATAATGCAGGAGCCAACACAAAAAGAGGAGGGTGCACGGAAACTTGTTGACGGCGTAAATGGCTGAACAAAGGAAAGTCGTACAGAACATGGAAAAGCTTATTAAAGTAAAAAGGTACAGATGGTTTAAATAGAAAAGGAGTACGGCAATGAAAATAAAAAAAGAAGTATAGGGACGTGCTACAAGCAGGGGTGGATATGTAATGAAAGAGATGTTAGATCTGCATGAACAAAGAAAAGGGCAGATACACATGCAAAGACGTAGGTAATGCAAGAAAAGAAAACCATGTACAGGGCATAAACAAAGGAGCAAATCATAGAATGTACAAGGCATAGGAGATGCGGTCCATGTCAAGAAGGAAAAGATCCCAAATGCGGAGAAACAAGACTCGATCTGTGTCACGTATATTTACGGAATCAAAGTTTCGGGCAGGTGTTTCCACGCACTATGGGAACTGGTTCCTGATGTACTATTTTTTCATTAAGTAAGAAATAATACATCAGGAACCAAAGTTACTAGTCCGCTGCAGAGTGTAACATTGATTCCCAATGGACTATGTTTTACTCGAGAGAAAATAATGCATCAGGAACCCAAGTTTCCTAGTCCGCTGCAGAGTGTAACTTTAGCTCCCAATGGACTATGTTTTACTTGATAGAAAATAATGCATCAGGAACAAGAAATAGCTGATGGAAACCAGAAGGAACCCACATTTCCCACAGTGACGCATCCAATCATTATTCCTTCTGATATCTCTCTTTACGTATATATATAAGTTGCGCATACCCAGCGTCCTTCACTGACACACACATCTTATTCTATCTCAACAATCTCAATTCGCAAAAGCACTCCCAACATTTTTGGTAACTACTCCAAGAATTATCGTAAAACCTCTAAGGTAAAGATAGTTCACTGGACTTTCGTGATTGCAATAGAATATAGCAATGTTTATTTCTAAACTGACCTGTTTTTTCTTCTTTCCATTCTTTGACACCCGATAGAAAACAAACATGAGAATTTTCGCTACCCTAGCTGCCTTGTCACTCGTTGCCCATTCAGCCCAGGCTTGGTGTATGAGCGGAAATGACAAAGATGCCATTGATTTCGCCAATCTCAAGGACAAATGCGGCAACGCTGTCAAGTCGGGCGAGGTGTTTGTCTTGTACGACGAAATCAAGAAAAACTATATCGGCATTGGTGAATCCAATTGGCTCACGCTGACCACCACTGCTCCAGCAGGGTTTTTCTGGCAGACTGAGCCCGTAACCCGAAAATCAAGTATCTAAAGGCCACGGTAGGCGACAATTGCTCCGTCCAAAATAAAGCATGGTTTGGTCATGGCGGTCGGTATTTGGCCCCCACCGGCTGTAGGGGCGGCAGTTTCCTGGAATTCAGGGCATGGAATCAGGGTCAGTGCGCGTCGAAATGGTGTTATCAGATCAGTTTGCTGAGTGGCGACCAACCTATTAATGGGGCCATCGCCAATCATGCTACGAAGGGATATTTGGATCTTGTGGGCGCAAATTGTGCCAACAAGATATACAAATGGGTGCTTATAAAACCAAAGGATGGCGTAAGCTGGAAGTCAACATACAAACTGAATGACCTTCAAACCTGTTAAATCGATATGTTCTATTATCGCTTTCCCTTTTTGCCTCTGTACCCTTTCTTTCTTCCTCTTATCGACTCTTTTCTTTCTTCTGTTTAGGCTCGTCAATTGTTTTATTTTCAAATTTTTTGTTCCTGGCAGATCAGGGTCCGGTATACGTCCAAATCTGACCCAGCCTGCAATGTTGAAAAGACAAATAAAAAGTGACGGTGTAAACTGATTCCCTGTTTGGTATAACAAAAGCTAATTTCTTCAGAAAATCGCTGTCATTCAACAACTGCTATCGAATACCTCCTTAACAGTACCATGACAAGTAACAGAGAAACAAGAGAAAGATGTTATTCTTAACGAACAAAGTCTTTACAACAAAAGCCTGAATGTCATCGTCGTGTAACAAAATGACTGCGACACACGATAACTGTAGCTTCTTGCTTAAACGTCGTCTGTAATGTATTATTTATTTTTTAAGATGTTTGAAATTGTCATGTTAAGGATCGCAGGCAGCACTTTCGCCACACATTTGGTTTGGGAACTGTTCAGCTATAAAGTTTGGGCATGGATACGGAAAAAAAAAATCAGGCAATATTCCCATTGAGTGCTGAAAAATTACAGAGGACGGATAATCAAGCAAAACAATGCCATTACTGTATGCGGATCTTGGCCGAAATTAAGAAATTGGCAAGCGAAAGGAAACATACCGGGTGCAGATCTTGATGCAACAACGTGCCGGTAGGATTAGAGGCTTTGAAGGGTATGAGGCTAGAAATATGCCTGCAGATTAATGTATCTATCAAGTGAATACTGTTTTATTGATGATCTCATGTTCTATCTCGCTTTGAACTTGGTCAAAAGTGCGCATCACTTTTCAGCTATAGTGTAATAACACTTCATTCACAGCCGGGATAAGTGAGGAGAACGTGTCAAAATTGATCTATTGTTGGGTGTCTGACGAACGGTGAAGAATTATTTGGGTTTATGTTCTTTGATGCTTGACAGTGCTGGTTTTCTGAACGCTGCCTGTGTCCTTTATGTCTGTGCAAGAAATCCCACGTAATGTGAATGATAAGGTATTGCAGAAGCTGCTTCCGGCATAGTACGCCATTCCCATGCTTACAGATATTCCGAAAGGGGAAACACTACTGTAATCATGATGGTAGTTCTTGATCTTTTTGCAGAAAGGATTGTCAGAGTGGCCTTGATCTTTGGCACCTGCCTTTCACACGGCCCCTCACCTTGGTCTCTTCTGCAATCTCTCTGTTGGCGGCATGCTCCTGCTTTGGTTATGTATGGGTCATTTCTGTACTTAGTGTGCCCTTGATGTTTTCCTTGCTGCCCCTTAATGATGTCTCATAGTGGTCATTACTTTGAGAGTGATTTTATTTGGTCTAGTACCTTGACCTTCTATCACCCAAAGTTCAGTTTCTCGTTAAAACTATCGAGTACTTTCCTTTTACAGTAACTGAACACAGATTTGCTATATATTCTCTTTTCTCCTTCGCACTTTTTCTAATCGCTTCTCTTTCGTTCCTTTTTCCCACCACATTGCTTCACTGTAACCCCTCTTCGGGCGCTTACAAATATGACACCGATTTCGACAATGAGAAATGGTTGTCAACTGTTCGTTCTGCTGGCGCTCATTGCCGCCGTAAATACTTACCCAGTCCACCATGGTCAAAGGATTACAAGCAGGCAGGACTGGCTAACGAACTAGGAAAACGCGGCAATGACGGCTCTAATGTTCCTGCTGTATGCTCACGGGGTTTATACTCCCAACCTTTGTGCTGTAACTCTGGAGAAGTTACTGTTTCTGGCTTGGACTGTAAAACACCATCGACACCCGTTACTGGCTATGGCAACTTTAAAAGCGTATGCGGCGCCCAGGGTGGACAGATATCATGCTGTACAATCCCTGTAGCGGGACTAGAACCACTGTGTCAGATGGTTTAGTGGTACAGCGTAAAAGTCAGCGTAATTGCGAATCAAACATACATCATTTAACTGCAAAACCAAGAACAGCAATAAAAGACACCAAGACAGCAGAAAATGGTGTTAGTGACGTAGCAAACACTGTTATTTTGCAGATAACTGGATTTACTTCTCTAGAAATAAAGCTACAGGGATAGAGCTTCTCTACATTCTGAGTTTCCAGTCAACAGACATTCTATTTTGATACCAGCAGCAATATTCATCTAAACAGTACATTTTCGTTTCGTACCAAACCGTTCTGAAAAATGGGAACACTCCAAAAATAGATACTTGTCCTACTGATTATTAACGATTAGACTCCCTGCTTATGTCAGGAATAGCATTCATCAGTCCATGCAATCCCAAAATGAATGAGGACAAATCTTGTTTTGTTCTAATTTTTTAACATAAACGAGGATCTTAGAGGCATTGACGCTTGTGGACCGAATTTATTGAGCTCTTTTTGTCTCTCGCTCTCTCTCACTCTTTCCGTAATGGTCTCCGAGAACTGCGATTTGCAAGAGGTGAATATGCTCAGTTTCCATGGACTTGAACCAGCCGAAACTTCCGCGCTACTTTCTGTATGCGAGGTTGTCGTTCGGCAGCGAATGTGCGTGTAAGACAGAATGCCGATATTAGTATGCCGTTGTTGACCATCTCCTTCCGCACCTTCAGACAAGGCCCTTGCGGAACTCTATCGTCAGGGTGGGACAATGTACGTAGTCAGATGTGCAAAGAGCTTAAGGACACTCTCCAGTCCCGAGAAACTATTCTCAGTTATCTTCCCCCTATTGCTTTAGAATCAATGCTAACGAGCTAGCATCCAGTGGCTCTGGAAACCAATGGTATGTGTGGAAAAATTAAAAAAAAAGTGTAAGAACATCAAGAGGAAAGGGTGCGCAAGTCAACCATCGTGCTACACATTCCTTCTTTAGGTCTTGTCATAAAGGGGAGATGGGTGCATATCCATGTGGTCACGCAAGTTTCTCTTTCCTCTTTGTATTGTCTACACTTCCTGTCGCTCATGCATCGTTGATTCAAGCGGGTATAAGTGTTCTGTGTCTACTGTTTAGAAATTACCGCCAGAGCAAAGAAAAAATGGCGTTTATCGCCCCATATCTATCAGGCTAGTCGCATGGTGACAATAGCCTGAGCAAAACCAGTCATTCATTTTTAATTTCCCTTCTTTCTTCTTTTAGCCTTCTCAGACTACTTGAACGTTGATAAGTTGCCACTTGCTTGTTTCTCCAAGGGTTTATCCCGCTTTGACTCTAATACATTCCTGGTGTTGTCTCTCCCTTTAAGGTTAAACTTCGTTCTTTTGGCGTGCATGCCTCTTTTCAGTATATCTGTTGTCACGCTTTCTTTATGACTCTCTTCACTTAATCAAACAAGGTAGAAATAAGCGTATGTCCAACCCTATTTTCAGATTCAAAACTCCCAACAAACATTCCCAACACTTGCTGGACATACTGAAAAGGTTGGAGCAAGCATAAGAGCCACGACACGAATTATCTCGCTCTATAACCCCTCTTAAGAAGGCACCGCACACACTCCCGTGTTCCTGGCCAGGCACACAGGGATATACGGTCTATCGTAAGTTATCTACGCGCCCCTCACACGCAGGATATATGATGAGGTAAGTTATGCATTAGACGGTTGTCGTAATTGCGTTCCTAGCAGGTGACAAGGTTAGGAATCCCCGAATTCAATCGATCTTGATCAGGTTAGATTGAGCTCTACCAGTGTCTTTCTACGTCCAACGGTTAAAACTTTCGCGGATGTGGGAAAAAGAAGGAAGCTCAAATCTACTGTGACAATTTGCTGATTTTGTGCAGCTTGCCCGCTTCAAACTCGCCTTGTTCTCCGCCTTCGGATGATTTCCCCATTAGGAATCTTTCTCATTCATGCGCATAGACCACTTGACAAAACTTAATTCTCCGCTTCATGGCACACACTCGCCGTTCGCCCCCCCTTTTTTTATTTTCCACTCCACTTGCATTTATACAGTCCTTTTTATTTTTTATATGGTAAATACAGAGCACATAAAAGTACCATAAATATAACAAACTGAATATTGAAGATAAAAATACTGCATACTCATTGTCATTATTTGTATTCCCTACTTACGTACGCCAATTTATTTTCCCTTTTCCTTTTTTTTATGGTGACCATATATGGCCTGCTACCATGTAGTCAAAGAGGCGATTGATAAATTCTACATAAAATAACACTCAATTATCTTCCGGATGTCAACAACTCATTCTCACTTATAAGCAAACTTCAATTACCATGTCTACTTTGTGATATTGTTCAAATTTAGATTGTCGAAGCCAATCCATGTTCTAGCTAATTTTGTATGAGGGTAAATAGTTACTTGGCACGGAAGCAAAACCAAACACTGCTGTTATATGTCCTCTAAGAAATCAAAGTAATGTATCACATGGATCATATAGTTTGTTCATTTCAACACTTCGCCGTTGATGCAAAAACGTATATTACAGCATTTTCCTTATGATTTGCCAACTGTCAACGATATCGAGTTGATGTAGGCAAGCTTTCACATCCGGTAGCTGGAACAAAGCTTAAGATATAAATTAAGCCTTCTTCCATAAGCCGATCCCCTTCTCGAATACTCATCCGTATGAAACGCTTACCCTGATGCCTCATTTTGAAATATGTGAAACGAGTCTTAATGTTTTGATGGCCCTTTGTTTGAGTACTTGGTATCTAGACGGTGATCGGCATCACTACGCTGATTTTAGTGCAACTGAACAAAAATTAGCAATACATCTACGAAGAGCTCCGTTGTGCCAGAATTGCTCCAACCTTCGAAAGCGGTAAAGAGTGGATGCACGTTTTAAGCTGCTAATATATCTATGGGTGTATATATGCCATTACTCTTCTCAATCCTGTCATTAACGTCTAGTTTGATGTAGTAACTGCTTGAAAAGCAGTAAGAAATCAACACAAAGTTGGATGGCAAGCTTCTTTGAGTTAAACCGTGCCAAACCAAGAAACAGCAAAGGATACATTCGATGTAAAATATTACTGACAAACAATTACAGCTTTTCATTCTTGACATGCTGCATACCCTGCAGTATAGTACAAAGGCTTGTTGTATACAATATCCAAGGCTATTTGATTACCCTTTTTGTTTAAGACCAAATAAAGAAACAGCAAGAAAGAGAGAAAGTATAAAAAGGAAAAAAAAAAAGAATCTAAGTTAACAGTACACTCAGAGAAAATCGATTTCTCCCTATGGTATTTGCAAAGACATGCCTCAGTGAAGACCAAATTGATGAATCGATGCTAAGAAGAGCAATACGTTTGATGGACGAAGATAAAGCGTTCCATGTTATCACGGAGTTAATGTAGGAAGAAGCCTTTGAAACTGATCAGTAACATATTTTATGCTTGCCGCTTTTCTCTACAACATGCAATCAATATTCTTTGGATCTTATTGGTCTTATGTTAAATATTTCAAGAGCATATTGTTTGCCATCTCAGGAACATAGAGCAAGCAAGGGAATCGCACCTTTGTATGAGCAAGACAGAAGTTTTTCCTTCGCCGATGCTTTCACCTTGATGTATGTTCAATCAATTCCACTTCTAGGAAATGTTTAGTGTGATCGATCAGTGCAACCCATCATGTAAATTAAGCCAGACATACGAGCAGAAATAATTTCAATCATTTCCGTACAAGTGTTGTTGAGCGTAATACGGTGAATCCATCAACAAGTATGTGTCTCAAGCCTTCGCTTTATCCACAGCATAGTTCAAATTTACATCTTTTTATGCTATAAAGATTTTGATTAAGCACAGATGAGAAAGATAAGTTATTTTTATTCGACGCAAGATATCGTGTGACTTCTTTGTAGTCCCGTCGGAAAGGGAAAATAACCGAGATTTTGACAGGTGTTAACCTGGGAACAATGACAGTTACCTATTTCAGGTGCCATGATTGTACCCGGGGTCAATTTTAAGATTTACACGGGTCCAAGCATAGTCACATGAGGACCCCACTGTGGCGCCTTTTCCCCGCATCATCCGGATCTTTTTTTCCGACCTCCATTCTTCAATGCTTGGGAAGCGTTAAATTTGGTACTCAAACTACTGCAAAATACGCTAGCTGTACACTGGTACCATACGGCTTGTAAAGGACATTTAGACATATGCTCATGAAAAGAAAAGGATAATCAGATATCACCATTTGTGCCTCAACTATCCCTTCGGTACCACTTCTTTTCCTCTGTAGTCTTGATCCACTCCTCTATTATAATCCAGCCTGTATTGTTTGGCCCATATACCATGATACTTCACCAGCAATGATACGATCTCGCGGATATTTTTTTGATAATGATTATACCAAAGATCAGAAGCATACTGAAAATAAAAGGATGCGGAACAAGTCAATGGCATGCCGAGAAAAGGGGGGAAACATACGAGAGGTATCCAAGTTGTATCCCTTGATTGCTTCTTCCTCCTGCAGTTTCCGCATGTCTGGCACAATGAAAAGATATAAGCACTGGGTTATTTCTCCTATGCCTAATGCCACCAATCCGAATTGTTTCATTACCGCCTTTTCCAACACTTAATTGCGCAAGAATAGACATCCCATCCTGAACCATGCAAATTAGGGTCGTATGGGTGCCAGCAAGCCGGCCTGCGTGCATGTCCATGGACTGTCCCTAGTATGGGAAATGACAGATGCATTACAGGTGGTTTTAACTGACTGAGGGATTGGAAGGGGGAGAGTAACCTTGCACTGCCGAGGCGATGAGATTCAGGGATCGCATCTATAAATTTGTTCTTAAAGAGCATTATCTTCTTTCCTCTTAACCGCTTCAGTCGTGCACAGTGTAGACGCAATTTGTATTCGTGTTATCATTTTTCTTTTCCATATTTTAGATCTTTCACATACCTCACTTAATTCAAATCATCCCCACGAATGACGCCACATCTTATTCTTTTCTACGCATTGTCCGTGCTGCTACTCACAACCCAAGCAGAAAAAACCGTTCCCTGTCAGGTGGAGGACATCTCGTGCACCTCGTGTCGAGATCGAAATGGTTGTTTATATCCCCATCCAACAAGATGCGACCAGTTCGTTTACTGCCAAGTGAATCCAGATGGTACAACTGGTCCCCCTACGGTCAAGGACTGTCCCGGTGGATTGGAATGGAATGCTACGGAAAAAGTGTGCGACTGGCCAAAATCGTCCTCCTGCCAACCCACCCCTTCCTCCGAACCCACTCCTTCTTGTAAACACAGGCCTTCTTGCAAACACAAGCCTTCTTGCCAACGCAAGTCTTCTGTCGACGTGGAAGTCTCTCTTAACTCTGGTGTCGATATTTCCATCTAGCCGATCAGAAACTCACACTTCGTCAAATATGGTTGTTCCTGGTTTCTATCCTGGAATTGACGTTGGCAGTATATGCGATTTTTGTGGATACAATATGCAGCAATCCCCTCAAATGGAGATAAGCAAACGTGTCTACGCCATCAAAAACAATTTTTTGTACACACATGCTCGTTCAAGTTTCTTATTCCTAGCCTATCTTGATGTTCTTCTCCTCCTGAGTTTCTTTCTTCTCTGGCGCAATAGAGAGTAGTCATGCACCAACCTGCATTGGTTACTGTGTCTTTTCTTACGACCTTTTCCGACTTTAATGGAGAATAAATAGAATTTTGGCTGCTGGATCACGCTCGTCAGGGTGTCATGGGTGGCGCAAAGGCTTCTTGAATTCCTAATGCATGATTGTTTTATATGTCGCTATCGTAGTGCGACTTCCTAGTACTTGTGTTCCATGGACAGGATGATCGGAATTAAATGTGTTTCCATTTACAGTGTACTGTTCTAGTTTGGACCACCGACTGCACATCTTCTCAAAATCAGAGATCTATCACTGAGGATGAAGACAAGGTGACACTGCTCTACCGCAGTTATTACACCTAGCTAAATCACACACCTATTGCCGAGAAAGTTGTTCATTAGTCACAATTCCCGCATAAGATCAAGTAATGGCAACTAAGCAGACAAATTGAATGAAAAAAGTCATCTGACAGTTTGACAATATTCTATCTGCCCCATTTTCTTATTGACATAAAAATACAATGATCGTTCCAGAATATGGAAAGGAGTAAACCCCTCGCAGACAACCTTTTTAACCCAAGCTCTTGTATACGCTGGAGATGCTCTGTTGCGTCGATCTGCTGAGATTCAGTCCTTTGGTCTAATACATTTGATCTTAAGAGGACAGCAACTCTTTTCTTTCATTCATTCGAGTGGTGTTCTTGAAGGATCATAGCCGTTGTGTAGGTCACCTGTTTGAGTAACGACGCAGTGAACAGCAGGAGAGGGAATAAAAGAGAGTAATGAGAAAAAAGTACGCCAAGTCAAAGAGTCAGTTGTTTGTTGGGGTGTCAGTCAGTGTGTTGTGGATGGATACCTTTGGACTGTAAAGAGAAAACTGTTAATGGCTTATATCATGCATGAGTCTAGCATTAAAAACCATCATGCAGGGGTGGAGTGCAGAAAAGCAAAAAAAAAAAGTCAGGGGCAAGGGGGCTGTTGATGCGCAAATAAAAAAAGGAACCATTCATTGTGTAATATGTATACATTGTATCTGTTGTTTGAGGCTAAGAAATATTTGCTGCATCGAGCTTAGATTAATGTATGATATCTAGGGTAATAAATCGCCAAAAAAAATATTGGAAGTTCAAGGGTGAAACTATTCTACGATTGCAGTAGGATCAACGGCGAAATTTGTTGGTCCGAAAAGCGCCCAATGGCGGGGTCTCATGATCAATGGGCGCAACAAGAAATGATAGACATAATCCAAGGTCTTTAAATAAAGTCATTCTTGAACGGTGCTTCCCTTCTTTCTCCTCATTGCAACAAAAATGAAGCTTTCTCTTAGCGGATTCATTGCTTCCATCATGGTCGCCACCGCCCTTGGTCACGTTGGTGCTATCCCCATAGCGAAGGTCGATAAGCGTGCCAGAGGGTCCGTGATCATTACAACAGCCGATGGCAGCAGGCTGGCCATAGAGGAACCCCCGAGCGACATATGCATTCCAATAGAAGACGGTGCTGTGCAGGTTGAGAATGATAGCACCGACACCGCATTCCTTTACGACGACGACAGCTGCAGCGGTAGCTACAATTTGGTTGCTGTAGGTGCGACTTGGCATGGGACTGGCAACGCCCGAGCGGGTAGTTTCCAACTTGACTCCACACAGTAAAGAAAATAAGCCAGAAAAATAAAGTCATAGGCTGTTGTTTGACAGCCAGGCTTTCAATAATGACGGACATTTTTAAGTATTAGAAGAGACGAATCCATTACGAAGAATATTTAAACAACGAGTTATTATAATTGTGCGAATAGCCTTGCATTTATAGACACGATAAGAATCATTAATCCTGTCGAAATCAAGCAGTATGCATCAGAAGCTGACCTTGTCATCTTATTTGATTGTATTCCTTTTCTTAACAATTCCTTATTGGAGAAATTTGTGTATCAACAGTGCAAGCTATTGGAGCTAACAAGTTGTAAAAATCTACAACAGTTACTGTGTGCTAAAGTCTTAACATTCAGTACCACTAAGGGGAAAATGGGGGAGACTAAGTACAATTCGGCAGGGCTTGAAATGAGACCCCATGTTGACAATACTAAATTAAGCGCTCATCGTAGATCTTTGCTTTAAAAATATAATCGAGCAAGTCTGCACTGGCGGTGTCAGTAGCACCCTCTGAAATCCGAAGATTCCGACTGAGTTTGTTGTCATCTAATGATAACAGGGTATCAGTTTGAAAAACGAAACTAAGTGAATGCAAAACACCTGAATTGCGTGTCCCTGTCCTTTCCACTATACTCATACAGTGAAGCACATGAGTATTTTTTAGGATCCATGGATCATCTATTTCATTTTGCATAAGCTACGTTAATCAGGAGTCAAGGATATACACTTCCCTTGCACAGAGTAGAGAATCAATCCTTTAATGTATGATGCTGACATGACTATATTGCTTGAAGGCAAACGAGGTGATCTTCTTTTCTTGAAAGAACACATCCCGGTTAAAGAGAGTTAAAGTGATGGGAAAAGAAGGGACGACATTTATGCAAACGATGATTGATTAAGACTGCTTTGATTACTGTATCTGAAACAAAAAAAGATACAGCTGATTGTCCTTATGTCCCTAATTTTTATTTTAGCATATAACGATATCTAAAATCAATGTTGCCACTATGTAAAAATAATCTTGTGACACACCCAATGTGGTCTTTTTCGGCTTTTAAGATTGTTCTGCTTTTTATAATATATAATCCTTATCTAACCTTTGCAATTGGAAACTTTTTCTGTTGCACGCATTATTTTAGCCAACAAATATACTTCTTTATCACGCATGTTGTATAGCTAGTACGTCGTTATGCACCTTAGCTGCGGGACTACAATAAAGTTGTTCAATTTGAGTATATGGATCATCGTATTCTACATGCAATGTTGCTCTCTTCTTCACGCAGTATAAAGACGATCAGACGATCTTGCTACATGCATCACATATCAAACTAATTGTACAGTTTAATCTATGCGAGGTGGTTTTGTCCCTTTTTTTTTTTACATCTCTCTATCCTCATTAGATTTACACTGCATCTATAGAAATAACACATAAAACAATGCGACTCGGTCCGAAAGCATTCTATTGTCAGATTTTCTGACGACGCATTTCTCTCCAACATATACTACAATGCATTAGGACAGTCCTCTGATTATACAAATAGGAACAAGAAATCGTTATTGTATTACTGCTTTTACAGAGAAATGTACCATCAAGCAGCTAATTTTGCGGTTGAATCTATGTGAGCTTAACCAATTATCTAAGGTGATGAAGCATAGTAGTAAAAAATAAAGCATGTTAACACATCTGAGACAGCATATCAATAATCATCCCCAGCATACTTGATAAGCCTACGAAAAAGCTACTTTTAATATGGGGTAA
This sequence comes from Apophysomyces trapeziformis B9324, assembly GCA_000696975.1. Taxonomy (NCBI): domain Eukaryota; kingdom Fungi; phylum Mucoromycota; class Mucoromycetes; order Mucorales; family Mucoraceae; genus Apophysomyces; species Apophysomyces trapeziformis. The sequence goes on from JNDP01001349.1 coordinate 54,243, forward strand.
TCAAGTGAATATGAGAAAGTGTCTGTGCCACTAAAAAGCATCACATGTTGCTGTTTATCCGTTGTAGAAAAAGGAAAACTAATCCAAACGATAACAAGAACGTAAAGGTTAGTTAAACTTAGATCAATCAATCAAAGTACCTTAGTTAAAAGTAACAAGAAAGACTTCCTAGGATACAACAACCATATCGGCTATTAAAAGAAAGGAAGAATGACGTTCGGGCAAATGAAGATCCAAGTTTACCAGTAACGCACACTTTTTCCTATTCAAGATTGTGTATACTATGATGATATATCGTCAACATTCTAAAAGTGATTTAGTCGATGAAGAAGTAGCAAAGCACCATAAAGCAAAAAATAGAAATAGAGGAAGAGCGTTGTAGAAAAAAAAAGTGATTAAGAGAGAAATGTGGATAACCCTATAGGAAAAAATATCAGAGGCGTGTGATATAAATATTTATGCAGCTCTTAGAAATCGCGCAAACACTGCTATTATTCGTTTGTTGATGAACTTGGTAACATAAAGTGTTAGCCATTAACACCACACTAGTATCTATGTCCATATTCTCCTGAGCAACTGTATTGTTCAAGTCAGTATTCACAATGTTCATAACATTGTTAGTTAATGAGAAAAAGGTTTGATTTCAAAGACATAGCTAATAGCTGTTTTGTCTGTACCAGCAAAAGCAGTTGAAATAAGGATATGTTCGTTCATGTTCTTTTTTTTACTCTTTGCGTTCCAAGGCAGTAATATCTCTATCGCCATCACCTTGCTTGCAATGAGAGCAGCGGCATTCAACAAATTTGGATTAGAAGACATGAACAATGACATAAAAGAAACAAAGAACCGTAAGTAATAGTGATTTTGCAACTGTAGGTATTGTTACCTTTCTTTGCTGCGTGATAATTTTTTTGAGGGATAAGGGAAAAAGTAGACAAAGTCAAACATTAATGCTTCTCTAACAAAAGTGGCCGGGACGTCTATCTTACCGCAGTATTATCTATATTTCAAAAGGCAATCACGATAAGGACTCCCTCATTTTCGCCTCTTTTCTCTTCTTTTTTTTTTCTCTTCTCCAAAGAGAACATCACTTTACTCACACCTCAACCACGAAAGTCTACATTGTCACAGAAATAGAACACTACGACGACTATAAGCGTCCTGAGACCAACTATGGAATTGTCAAGGCCACCCTGGACAAGGAGAAGGCCTACCAGTTTACGCACAACGAACAGCTCAAGTACATGCGCTGGGAAGCATATGTGGCCGATGAAGAGAAGGGCAGGGAGAACAAGAGTGGTTTGCCCACATACAGCCGAGATGAGAAGGACGAGTGCTGGGAAGTCTCGTATGGCAAGCTCATCAAGCTCTTTGACGTGGTCCTGTATGAACCAGAATTCACTATGATGGCCGATCAGATTCGTTATTCATTTGAAGAGCAGAGCATTGAGTAAAAAAAGAAAAACGAGGATCCTGAATAATTTTATCATGCCCGTTCGCACATGTTCTCGGTTACGTGCTTGTTTTTCAATTTCTCTCTGTTGCAGTATTCTCGCGCTCCTTCTGTTAGTTATGGCCATTTTACTACGTTCTTTTTCCTGACTTTGTTACTAAACCTTATCCACACATTATGAAGACAATAATAAAATGAAACAGCAATCATAGCTAACTCTGCCATTAAAAGATGATCGAGGATCACACAATGCATGATAATATCCTTGCATTCACTCTTGATCATTAGATCTGCTGTGAAAGAATAACAATGACCTGTTTGTTGTGAATGAGGTCGGAAAGTTTTGTTCTTCTTGACAGGGTTTGAGCTGGACGCCCTGAGAAAGAGACCTTTGTTCATCCCTTTGAGATGTTCATGCGATCGTATAAAACACACCATTCAGTTAAATCACAATTCATGTCGTCAAATAGGTATGCCAAAATAGAATCTGATTGTCTAACTAACAACTTCCTTCAGGACGCGGTTGGAGGCAATCTCAAGTTGGATAGCTACCTTGACTAGACAATAGCAAGGGATAACCAACACCTAGCCCACGCACTTGTCACGGCAAGGATAACCATTTTGCTCACTAGGGCTGCTCGTAGCAAGACTTCAGATGTCCCAGCACCTTCGTCGCCTTTTTATCTGCTAGCTGCGTTTGACTGTGCCAAGACCAAATAGAAACGGCAAGCCATGAAGAGATCATGTTATGGATATTTAAATGAAAGCGCGTCATTGCCATCCACGATGTTACAGCATGCACACATGCGAAAAGATTCATGATATGCAGGCTTAACCCAGGACCAGGAAGTAGCTGCATCATAGAAATCTCAACTGTATGTATGTAGCTTATCAATCATATTTACAGTAAGGGTGAACTCCCAGATCGTCTTTCACACACTTTACTATAGGAAGCCGTTCTTTCAAATTCTTTTCTCGTTAAGACAGCTTCATTTACTCGACCTATGACATCGTTCGACTTCTTTGCCAGTTCTGTCAGAAAGGGAAAAAGAAAAACGACTTTGATACGTGTTAAGCTCGAGACAATGACAGTTGCCTATTTCAGATGCCTGCATTGTACTGTACTCAGGGTTAATTTTAAGACTTACACAGGTCCAGCCATAGTCACACACGGACCCCATTTTCTGTTACTCCTTTTCCCACATCATTCAAATCTTGTTTTTATCTCTGGTTGTTGTTCTTTATGCTTATGAAGTAAAAAGATACTCAAAGCAGTACCTCATGCAGTAGCTATACATTCGCAACACACTGCTTGTGTAGATACTTATTTATATGCTCATCAAAAGCAAAAGAGTAATACGACGTGAATATGTTGCCCCAACATCCAGCTCTGATTAAATTTCATTTGATTTTTCTTTTTACTTCTCGATTTTTAGTTCATTCCTTTATATCGTTATTCTGACACTCATTATTCCATATCGTCTCTTTTGCAAGAGAAAAATTACGAGGTCCAGTAATATTTCGTACAACGAGTGTTCTTTCTTATAGTTTGGGATACGTCGGCTTCTTGCAGTTCATCAGCTCTCTCGCGGATGGAACTCGGCGTTCCAGAGAAGGTTATATTGATTTCGCTGTAGGCATTCTCACGGGAAGAAACTGGGAAGCGGCCTCTATATGACAATATGCTATACATATAATATCTACATTACTTGTTTCCCTTACCGGAGGCCACCACAACCGTGTCTTCGGCCCACTTGGCTGAAGCCACATGCAAGAGCATACGCAGCTGATTCATGTATAAATTGATGTGATAATTCTCCTGTCTCCCAATTATAGTAGCCTTTCTCTCCTTGCGCTTAATGGATAGCTTTCAGATGATTTAGCTTTTCAATTGTAAATCTTGTGGTGATGAGCATAAATCATAAGAATATAGTAGAAAGATAAAGACGGTCTCATAAACCTAAATGTCACCCATTTTATATCATTCAGTAACCAGTCTCATCCTTCTCAAAGACCTACTTTCCGGTTATTGTTTTGGCAATGCCATGTACATTTTCTCTTGCGTATTGTCTTCTGCCTCTACTTGCTTCTTGGTCTGGTTCTCAGTCACTGCTAGCCCTTACCTTACTCCTTCGTACTAATGGATACCTTTAGTTTTGCAGCCCACTGCTGCGGTTACTTACACCTCCATTGCAAGGATCAAAGCCTTTGTTACAAACGATTGTATCTTTGCCCATTGATGAAGTATACTGCGGTACACCTCGGTGTCGTAGTGCGACTTCCTAGCACTTGTGTTCCCAGAACAGGATGATCGGAATTAACATGTTTCCATTGACAGTGAATTGCTCTAGTTTGGAACACCGACTGCACCTCTTCTCTAAATCAGAGATTTGCCACTGAGGGCGAAGACAAGGTGACACTGCTCTACCGCAGCTATTACACTTAGCCAAATAATACACTTATCGCCGAGAAGGATATTTACTAATTACAAATCCCGCATAAGATCAAATAATTATAAATAAGCAGACAAGTTGAATGAAATACATATATCCAGCAGTCTTAAAGGAATCTATCTGTCCGTTTTCTATTTACATATAATACACTTTACAACGCCCAACCGAAAGCGTTACATTAAGGGGCTATACAACGTCAACAGGAAGAATAAAATCGAGAGGTAAGACAACATCAAGGGACAACAAGATTTATTGCGCGATGCAAGGAATGAGATAATGTCAGGTTTCTTTCTATTAGGTAAATGCAAAAAACGGTGAATTCTATAAAAACTCTTCTAATAGGATTTGGCCAATCAAATTCATGATTCTGATATGGTGACGACCACAAACATCAGGGGACGTTCCTTATTAATAGGTGAACAATCCAACGCTGACCAATTTTGCTTCGGCATGATAGGAACAGCCAACAGTGAAGAATCAGAAAGCAACGCCACTATGAACGCTTAGCTGCCACTAGCGAGACATTCCTTGGTTGTAGCTTATTTTTGCTCATTGACGTCTTCTCTTGATGTTGTGAGCTGTGTTTAGACCGTCGTGAGACAGATTAGGTTTACCCTACTGATGGTACACAGAAATTGAAGTCAGTAGCAGAGGAATCATTCATTCGAATATTTGATATTTGGGCTGACCTAAGCAGGTAATGGCCCGAAGCTATTATCCGCTGGATTATGGCTGAACGCCTCTAAATCAGAATCCGTGCTAAAACGCGACCATTACCGCCTTTTCCGATTTTTAGTTGAATACGAATAGAGCTTCGGCTCCTGATTCATACTATTCAGGGTCGCATGAGTAGCGGAAAGGCTGCTCGTGCTCCTGTACTTGTTAGTTCCAAATATTGGAAGAGATAAATACATTGCAGACAACTTTTAAGCAACAAGCTATTGTAACCGTGCGAGTAGCCATGTAGTTATGAGCGATGAATTAAGGCTTTTGTTGTAGAGATTTGTTCCAAAGAACAACATCTTTCTTTTATTTTCTTTCACTCTTGCAGCGTTTTTAAGAAGTGAATCAAAAACACTTGTCTGCTGGAGCCAAAGACACACGAGCAACAGACAAAGATGTAAGAGAGAAAGAGGGTGAGACTGGAGTCAATGGACCAAGAACGTCAAAAGTGTCAAAAAGCCATTAGACTCACTGTACCCTTACATAGTCAATAAGCGTCGATTATACCTGGACAGGATCAAGTTTCCTGTTGCACTAGTCCTCCTTCTGCATGGGGATACCCTATGAAGCTTTCTCCGCACATTATTGCATCCTTGGCACGCATCCACGCATGGAGGTGCAAGAGATGGTGGTGTCGATGGGTCTCGTCCACTTTTTCTTGATTTTTGGAAAGTTATTTTTCGGCACCTCTGAGGAAGCAGCCACTTCCTCCCCTCCTTCCCCTTTCCAGGACATCAACATCGCTGAATCATGGACATTGCTACTTTCCTTCAAAAATTTCAAGACAATAAGGCAAAAGTCCATTGCCAGATAATGTGTGTCAGGATTGGATATCTCTTTAGCGAAATGTTTACTTAGGCTTTAGGGTTCTGCGTCTTAGATGTAAAAATACACGCAGTTGTTTGAAAAGCATGAAAATGATAAAACTTTCAGAGCGCCAACATTTTATTTTGACGTTGTATTTAACGTTGGTCAAAAAAATGGTACACTGGGCGAGCTTTGGCGACGAGGAACTGGGAATTTGGAGCAGTCGCAGCCGTTGACACTTGTCCATTCTGTACCATATTCCGTGCAACAGTGGGGCGATGTCGTTGCATTGAAGCCTTCAAAATATAGGTAACAGGTTGCCTTAAAAGCGTATGCATTTGAGGTTCCCGCTATGCGTCCAACGCGACCCTTGCTCCCACCAGGCGTACAGATATTTTTATCGATGAGGCACCGTTCATCCATGCAAGAAAGGTCACAGTCTGCAATCTGTGCGGAGCACATGTTCGTAAAAGCAAGGATGAAGGTAGCAAGAATTGCAATGCGAAACATGATGGGGCTTAAGTGGGCTGAACAGGTTCGTTTACTAAAATCGGGTGGTGAGAGGACTGATACTAAAGAATATCAGTTATGAATTGACACTGCAAAATTCGGCCATTATTTAGTCTTACCAGCGTCTGGTCAAGAAAAATGCAGGTATGTATGGGGGTTGTGCAAGCCTTTTCGTGTTCGTTCTTGTGATTGCTATTGCAAGTCTAAACGGATTTGTGTTGGAACAGAAAGGTGGATAGGTGTGAGCCTTTATATACTTGTGGCAGAACGAGTCAAGGAATGCCGGGATAAGATCAAGGGGTAACACCAAAGGGCAATATCAAGTGAAAGCATCGGAGATAATATCAAGGGACAACGTCATGGGATCACACAAGAGAAAACGCCAAGGGATGAAGTTTAAGCATTGAGGAGTTCAAGAGATGCATAAATGTGATGGGATCATAGAATCGTTACTTGGTAGCGTATGAAATTTTCTTCAACACAATACCTATTTACCTTCATTAGTCTTCGGTACACGCCAATTGGAAGGTGATCTTAAAATATACCTGGCTTTTGACAGCCAGGTGTTCATAGCGACGTTGCTTTTGACCCTTCGATGTTGGCTCTTCCTATCATACTGAAGCAGAATTCGGTAAGCGTTGGATTGTTCACCAACTAATAGGGATCAAGGGCATACTAAGTAAAGAAATGACCCCTACATAGCCAAGGCGTTATGAAAGGCAGAGGCGCGCCGCCAACAGGAAGGTTGCAGAAGGAACCAAGGTGAGGGGCTCAGTGAAAGACGGGCGCCAAAAATCAAGGCCACCTATGATAATCCTTTGATGTCACCTCCTGCAAAAGATCAAGAAGTACCATGACGATTGCAGGAGTATTTCCCGCTTTCGGAACATCTGTAAGCATCGAAATGGCGTACTCTGCCGAAAGCAGCTTGCAAAACCCCTTATTGTGCATATTACGTGAGATTTTCTGCACAAACATAAAGTATGCAGGGCGGCGTCCCAAAGACCAGCATTGTCAAGCATTAAAGAACATAAGCACAAATAGCTCTTCATCATTCACTACATACCCAACAACGATTTTGACACGTTGTGCTCCGTTATCCCAGCTGTGAATGACGTGTTATTGCTTTATGGCTAAAGACTAATATGCACCTTTCACCAGACATCAAAGAGATAGAAAAAGAGACGGCAAGACGAGATGAGAAATAGATTAGTGTTCAATTTGTCTGCAGCTATATTTACTGCCTCACACCCTTCGAAGCCGCTGATCCAGCCAACATGTTCTCGCCCAAGCAATAACAGTCTCCGGTATGTCTCTCTTCCTCTTAATTTCGGCCTAAATGGCCTGATGCTAATGTTGTTGTCTGTGTGATTGTTTGTCTGCATTTTTTAAATGCCCTATGAAAATAATGCCCGATGCTCTTTCCCTATCCATGGACCTAAACAACGTGGCTGAATATTTTCAAGTCAGAATTTGTGCTAGAACGCAATTGCCTTCCCCGATGTATAGCTTAATTCGTATAGATCTTTAACTCCTGAACTATGCAAGTCAGGATTGCAGGTGACGGAACTGCTGTCTGTGTTCCTGTGTATGTCATAATTGCAAATATTATAAGTAGTATAAGTAGTAGAGCTGCCTTGTTGATACGATCCGCTGAAATTAAACCCGTTGTTCTATAGGATTGTTCGAAACGAATAAAGGCTTTTGTTTTTCATTATAGGAAATGTGGGTTCGTTCTGGTCTCCATCAAGTCCTATTGAGCTATTTCTGGTTCCTGATGTACTATTCTCTATTAAGTATAAAATAGTCCATTGGGAACCAATGTTACTATCTGCAGCGGACCCGAAACTTTGGTTCCTGATGTAATATCTCTTACTTATTGAAAATAGTACATCAGGAACTACTTCCCATAGTGTTTGATTTATTTACTTAGGTCATGTCATGACGAGGCTGTTATTGTCAACTTGACCACTAACAATTCCGTTCACGCGACGGGTACAAAAAGCAGGAAGCAATGCCCTTCTACGATGTTTTTCTATCCTTTCTTATTGCTTTCAACTTCGCAATTTTCACAAAGCTTCACTCGCTTTATCTCAAGCCGCAAACGGCGTTAAAGGCCGCAACTGGGAAGGCCAGAATATTATCTGCTAACATGCCGGAAAAAGCAATTTTGAGTCATTAACTTTATTTGTTCTTTCGAAGTTGCAGCAATACAGGAGGTGTACGATACTTTAGCCCGCAGTGGCGTAAAAAGGCAAAAAAAATAAGCATAGAAGAAACAGGAAAGGCAGAGGGGTAAGATGGATAAAAAAGGAAATGTGATGTTTATTGACGGTGTAGCAATAAGAAGTCAAAGAGAACAAAAGTCTGAAAAGGACTATAACAACAGAAGAAACCGCGAGTGTTCAAGGTAATGAAATCGCGGAACATAGTGGATGGGTCGGTAGTCCCTTATAGCAGCCAAAAAACTTAACACAAGCTTCATACTTGCATCCACCAACACAGCACGCAGGTACGATTTTAGTACATATCCCCTTGCACACGACACACAAATGTGATAACAGCTTGAAGGTTCATGTTGGTTGGATTTTTGGTATTTATGTCGTAACAGCCAGCTGTGAGCAAAGCAAGTCCTTTCCATTACGGATCAGAGCAATTGTGACAAATAATGGTAATCCCCTACCTTTTAGCAGACTTGTACTATCTTGATTTGAATGTGTGGAGGTTGGCACGATGGGTTCTGTGAGCTCTGCTCCAAGTCTGAAGTCATGTAAGAAGGACAAATTGACTCCCGAACAAAGACAGGATGCGTGGAATCACCTGCCCGAAAGAGTGATTTCCGTAAATATACGTGACACAGATCGAGTCTTGTTTCTCCGCATTTGGGATCTTTTCCTTCTTGACATGGACCGCATCTCCTATGCCCTTGTACATTCTATGATTTGCTCCTTTGCTATGTCTGTACATGGTTTTCTTTTCTTGCATTACGTATGCCTTTGCACGTGTACCTGCCCTTTTCTTTGTTCATACAGAGTACATCCCTTTCATTACCTACCTACCGCTCCTTGTAACACGTCTCTATATTTCCTTTCTTGTTTTCATTGCCGTACTCTTTTTCTATCTAAGCCATCTATACCTTTTTGCTTTATTTAGCCTTTTCATGTTCTGTAGTTACTCTCCATTGGTTTGCCATTTACGCCCTTCTGCATGTTTCCATGCGCTCTCCTCTTTTTGTGTTGGCGTCTGTACTATGCATAACGTCTATCCTTTGGTAACCTAATACGCCTTTTAATTTTCATGCGTTATGACGTCCTACAAGACAACTGCGGAATGGATTGGAATCAAGGAATGGAAACTGCCGTTCCTTGGACTAACTGTTTGAATCTTAAAAGAAATGTAGTGCATTAAAATTAGAAGCATGGTGCTGAAACCATTAGTCGTTTAATGAGATGTGGGTCTAGTCAATTATATGCATAGGGAAAGTAAGATATGTGATACTAAGAAGCAATGTTTAGATAGTGTCAACGTTGCGAGACAAACTAAATACAACGCCATCACATAAATAAGGTTTAGCCATGGATATAATTGCATTTCCAGTATAGTACATATCACTTTCATGTTTTATGACCATATCCACAGACATCGGCATTGACGGAATGCTACTCACTTTGTCATGAGATAGATTGATAAGCGCAAAAAGGTTTATCTTAATCGATTACATCTTATCTGGAAATGAGCGAAAATGTTGAATAGGTATCCACCATTCAAATTAAGATGGCCGACACTTGATACCAAAAACCGCCGTAGATTTTACACTTTTTATTCTCAACGAAATATCTTCTTCACGGTGTATCATAAGACTTGAAATCGGGGTGGAACATCACAGAATCAGGTTCACCGACAGGATAACCAGACCACATGCTGGTCCATTTCGGTTAAGGCACAAGCCATATGAACATGCTCGTTGTAGGTCCCTGTCTTGTATATAACGTCAATGCCGCAAATTAAACTCGTTTTAACAGTCACTGGGCCGCACGCTTGGTGGTACTGACTACTAGTAAGTACAGTATAGGTATAGTGGAGAGAAACAGGAGATTTAAACATATATTAGGGTTCTATATGTTCAGTTTCTGCATCAATCAATATAAATCGATCAATCATCACAGTCAGTGGGACTCTATTGGTCCTAAATGAAACTGAGAACGAGGCAAGCTTAGGGGGAACAACAAGTTGAGAGGTACAGAGATAAGAAGTTGATTCCTAGCGAGGCGGCAACGACCGTTTTTAAAGATGTTTCAAGAAAAGTGTTGGCGCAAAACGAGGAGTTCGTGTTTGTCACCGATGTGGAAAGGCCTGCCATGCCTTGTTGTGAAGGGTGAAAAGCAGATGAGGAGAAGGAGCGTCGTGCCTGTGTTCGGTACGGCTAGGCTATTATCTATTTGTACGGCATAATTTGTTTTCTTTCTCTACTTCATTTTTTTTCTTGTTTGTATAACTTCTTTTGGATGCCGAGATCGAAGAATTAAGGGGCGCAAGACAATCCAAAAATAATTCATGGTAATATCAAATTAAAAGTTGTAAGACTGTAGTGCCAATAAAACTGTTACTCTTCACAGTTCGAGGTATACCACCTATACTGAAGTCTTATAATGCTCTCATTAATTGGAAAGTGGTTCACGCGTGCAACGATACTGCATCAAAACCAGACTTTGGATGGGTAAGATATCCTTGCGCTATTAATAAAGGGATACTACATTGCATACTGGGCAACTGTAAGTTCATCAAGATCGGCAAAGGTACCACGGTGGGGCCCATTTATGACTAGGCTTGGACCCGTCTAAATCCTCTGAAATCGACCCCGACTACAAAGAGACCATCTAAATAAGGCTTCATAGTTGTTTTTTTCGGCAGAATTGCAAAGAAGTCTAACGATATGTTAGGTTGAAATGAAATAAGTTCCTTATGCATGTTTCATCCACGAATGACCGCAAGTCATGTATGTAAGGTACCCGTCTTAAACAAAAACTGTCTATATAGAACCGGCTTCCTGGAGTCAGTGCGGATGACGGTCACAATAACACAATGCGATGAGTATTCGGAATAAACTGGAAAATAGACATTGTATAGTCTAGTCTCATGTCCTGAGCTAAGATCATCTTACTGTTCAACGACATACTTTTGGTGTTTACTGATGGCTGACCAACAAGAGTGCATGGGGCTTTACAGAATCAAAGTTTGTTCCAGAAGCATAAAGAACAAAGATATGCCCATTGCGTTCCTTTCCTTTGATTACGATATGAATACTCGTAATCTAATCAGTTTACTGTTATTACGAAAATGGCAATTGCATAGGCTGCATAGAACGTGTATCGGAAGGAAATCACGGCCTCGATGTGAAAAGTTACACAACGTGGCGGTGGACAATTTTAAAGCCCTCCCACAATGGGGGCGTGTACTGAGAGAATTGTCTTTCCGCAGAAACTCAGTCTTTGCAAGTTTACAACAAAAATGGGTTGTAGAATGTCTAACGGAGAGAAACAGTGGGTTTTATTTAGTTTGCAACGGTTTTTGAACTTACTGACTAACGAACACAGCCATTACAAAATCAAAATTGAAGGAATTCCTCATGGGGGAAATTCGCGATGGTATGATAGCAATGAACAAGCGCGTAGGAATGGTTGATTAGCGGTTTAGATCCAAAGCAAACACTTGAATTTCTGTGACACCTTTTGAACGATGTTTGAATCGCAATAGCAGAGCATCTAGAATACCGACAGGACGATTCTGTGTACCTCGTTTGTTCAACAGGACGACGAATGGGTATGGAGTTCCTTGCGGATGAGCCTGCTGATGTCGAAGCCTCTTTACAAACGTGCACGCGGAAAACGAGGTAGAGGAAAAATAAGATCTTTTTTTTTCCGGTTAGCTCTTTAACAATGTAGGCTAATTACGATTGGAAAGGCGTAAAGCGCCCCTAAAAGAGCCGATACAAGCAGATATAACACGAAGAATTGGCGAACAAATTGCAAAGGCGGTCTCTTTTGCCATAGGAAGCAGAGACGGCAGCATCTGGTGGTAATACAATCCACGTGTTGACAAAATGGTTTTAAGCGGTAATGAGATACAGTAGAATAATGGAAGAGTAACTTTGCGTCTAGATCCACAGGATGCCATCATTTTATAAGTAGATATTGAAGGATGTATGGCATTGTGATCGCGTCGCATACCAACAATCCAAACGGACGGTAGCTTTTATTTTATGGCATTTGGATGAGAGGACAGGGTTCGGAGTGAAACAATCATAGAACCTGTCGATGTAGAGACATTGCAAGATGTGACGAGGGATGAAAGATGAAGTGATAATGAAACGCATGAAGCGGAGAAGTAAATGTTGGCAAGTGGTCTGTGCGCATGCATAAGAAAGACACCAATCGGAAAAGCACGGAATGCCGAGAACAAGGTGAGCTTGAAGCAGACAGCGCACTACTGCACTAAGCTTGGGGAAATCAAAACTTGTCAAAGTAGGTTTGAGGTTCTGTTATGGACTTAGCCGAAAGTAGAAAGTATAATTGAAAGTCAGCTATTTAATTAGTCTCTGCTCAGAAGAATAAAGAACTCTTTTTCAGCTGTATCAACCTTGACCCTGGAATTGTTGCCCTATTATCCTATACTACGATTGTAGTCTAGTAGTCGATAACAGCTTCCTTCTTTTTCCACATCCGAAAATAAGTTATACTGTTGGGCATAGAAAGAGCACTGGTAGAGATAAATGTTTAACCGATCGAAATACATTGGAATTTTGGGATTCCTAGCCTTGTCACCTGCTGGGAAAGCTCTGACGACAACCGCCTAATGCGTAACTTACGTCACAATGATACTGCATGTGTGGGGTGTATAAGTTACCTACGATAGACCGTATAGCTTTGCTTGCCTGGGCAAGAATATGGGATCATGTACGGGGCTTTCTTGAGAGGGGTCAGCGAGCGAGATCGTTCGCATCAAGTCTCTTTGCTTGTGATAGCCTTTCAGTGTGTCCTGCAAGCATTGAATGTGAAAGTAGGATCAGATCTTTGTTTGTCGATGCCTTTTTTTTTTTCAAATGAACAGGGCTCGTAAAGAAAGTGTAACAACAGATATATTGAAAAGAAGCATGTACGCCAAAAGGACGAAGAATAGCTTTAAAAAAAGGGGCAAAACCAGGAATGTATTATAATCAAAGCGAGATAAACCCATGGAGAAAAAGGCAAGGGGTAACTTATCTATGTTCAAGTAGTCTGAGAAGGCTAAAAGAAGAATCTTAGAAGGGAAATTAAAATGAACGGCTGGTTTCGCTCAGGCTATTGTCACCGTGCGATTAGCCTCATAGCTATGGGACAATAAAACTCCTTCTTTTGCTTTGCTCTGGCGGCATTTTAAACCACAGACAAAAAGCTTTTGTGACCCGCTCATATTAACGACGCACGAGCGAAAGAAAACATAGAGAGGATAGAGAGGAGAGAGAAGCTTGCTTGTTTAGAGGGATATACATGAGTCTGCCTTTGTGAAAGAGAGATAAAGAAGTAATGTAGCAGGATGGCTGAGCTGCTTACCCTTTCCTCTTCCTGTTCTTACGCTTGTGGATTTTCTCCTCACATACTATTGGTTTATGAGAGCCGCTGAAGCTAGGTCGCTGGCGTTGGTTTGAAGACAATAGCGGGAAGATAGATTAGAATAATTTCTCGGGACTGGATAGAGCCATCAACCTCTTTGCACATGTGAATACGTACATTGTTCATAATAAGATAGAGTTGTGCAAGGGCCACGTCTGAGGGTATGGAAGGAAATGGTCCACAATGACATACTAACGTCGGCGCTCTGTGTTATGTGCCTGTTCGCTGCCGAACGACAACCTCAGATACAGAAAGTGGTACAGAGTTTCGGCTGGTTCAAGCCTATAGAAACTGAGCAGAATCACTTAATGTAACTCTCAGGTTCTCAGAGGCCATCACAGAAAGCAGCCGGAAAAGAAAGAGAAGAGAGCGGGAGACGAAAAGAGCTCAATAGATTTGTTCTACAAATGTCAATGACTATGAGATCCTCGTTCATGTTGCGAAATTAGAAGAAAACATGAGTTGTCCTCATTTATTTTGGATTACATATACTGGTAAATGTTATTTCTAATTGCAAACGAGGAAACTAAAACGTTAGTTATCAGTAGGACAAAGATCAATTTGTTGGACTCTTCCCATTTTTCGGAACGGTCTGGTGCGAAACGACAATGTACAGTCCAGACGCATATTGCTGGAGGTATCAAAATCGAATACCTGTTGACTGGAAAGTCAGGCTGTAGAGAAGCTCTACCCTCTAGCTTTATTTATAGAGAAGTAAATCCAATTATCGGCAAAATCAAGTATTTGCTATCTCACTAACAGCATTTTCTGTTGTCTTCGCGTCTTTTATTGCTGCTCTTGTTTTTGCAGTTAAATAATGTATGCTTGATTCGCAAATACCCTGACTTTTATTCTCTACCACGGGATCCTGACACATTAATCCTTATCCCTCTATAACAGGTGGACAAAATTTTGGTCTTCTACCCTGGACATCGCATACGCTTTTGAAGTCGCCATACCCAGTAACGGGTACCGATGGTGGTTTGCAGTCCAGATGAGCAACACCAAGTACTTCAGTGCCACAGCAGTAAACGTAGATTGCTTAGAGAACCCAGGTTGCACATTGAAGGAACACCATCATTGCCGGGAGAAGCGCTATTTCCTGAAGAACCGCGATTGTCGAATTTTCTTGGTGCGAGAGTCGGTCCCGTCTGCTTGTAATTACCTGACCATGGTGGAATGGGAACAGAATTTATGGCGGCAACGAGCGCCAGCAAAACGAACAGTTGGAAAGCATTTCTCATTGTCAAAATCGGTGTCAAATTTGTAAGCGCCAGAAAAGATGTTACAGTGAAGTAATGTAGTTGGAAAAAGGAATGAAAGACTACCGATTAGAAAAAGTGCGAAGGAGAAAAGAGAAGATATAGCAAAACAGTGTTCAGTTACTGTAAAAGGAAAGTACTCGATAATTTTAACGCGAAACTGAACTTTGGGTAGTAGAAGGTCAACGTACCATGCTAAAGAAGATTAGTATAGAAGCATTGACCCTACGAGACGCCATTAAGGGACAACAACGAAAAGAATATGAGCTGGGTTTAGACTGTCGTGAGACAGTAGTTTTACCTACTGATGGTACAAAGTACTCCCAACAGCAATTAAACTCAGTACCAGAGGAATCATTGGACCTACCTGAGCAGGTAATGGCCCGAAGATTTCATCAGTTCGATTGTGGCTGGACGCCTCCAAGTTAAAATCAGTGCTAGAACACAACGCTGGGTTTCTGAGCCATACTAATCAAGGTTGCATGGGTATCGAAAAGGCCGCATGTATTCCTGTAAATGACAATTGAAAATGTTGAAAAATAAGAAATCCATTGCATGCCACTCTAATTGAACGGCGTATGGTAAGCGGTAGAGTAGCCTTGTAGCTACGAGATGATAAGACTATAACCAATGTTGTATAGGCTCATTCGTGACTGAAACAGCATTTTTCCTCTTCTTGTCTTTTCCATATTTGGCTCGGATTCTTAAGGGGCTATTACGTTTGACTTGTTCGTCAGTGACTTTGCTCAAGCGATGGACATATGCACCAGAAAATTTGGCCCTCTATGCCTTACTGTGCCCAAGAGACAAGCCTGGATTACCATTGTCAGTAACTATACCACGTGCGCCATCTGGCCAGACTAGGGCCTTCTGTATCTCTTTGCGGCTTAAGGCCACTGAGGCTGCTCCCCTTCAGAGAAAATATGTCAAGTGTAGACTAACAGGCGTCGCTGGTTTTATTCAAGTCTTCTTCCTCAAGAATGTGGTCCTCACACGAGAAACAATTTCACAGATTATGGCCTCTCATAGCAAACAGGCTTTTGATATTCTACGCTATTAAAAAGTTGAATCTGTTCATCAATAGGAAGTGGACGCAAGGTGCAAAGACGGTGTATGGAAAGCGAAGATAGGTCTGTTCAATTATAAAATGGAGGATCTCTATCTAGCATCCATGATATTTCATTATTCTAGATAAAGTATAATTGATGGATGTGTAATACACTATCCAAGACGAAATTGTAATGTCCGATAATAGCTGAGCGTGGTACGATGGCTAGAGAGCCCGTGGAGAGAGAGCATGGTAGTCTTTTTAATCGTATTTCAGCGCAGAATCAGTAAACTCTAGGGATTGCTGGTGTTGCGAAGGCAAACAACGTTTTCTGTTTGAAAAGTTATGTCACAGGGTATCTAGGTTGAATTTATATTGTTTGATCAAGGATTACTGAAACCGATACCGCAGGGTGTGCAGTGACACGTGCTTTCAGCACAATGCCATTCCTGGCCACCATGTGCTTCCACACACTGGTCAAAGTCATACTGCGAACAGGCCATGAGGGTACTGATAACCCCAGCATTGCCGCATGAGCACGAATTACAGCCATCGTCACAGATGCCACCGGGTCCGTTATATATGTTCATACACTTGGCTCTTGACTATTCACCACAAATTGTGCGTGTGAGTGCCACAACCGTTCCATCATGAACTGTGCAAACATTACAACTTCCGTATTTGGAAGGACAGGGAGACTGTTGGCACGTTTGAGCGTTGATACAGGTAATAGAGAATACGCATGCGGCCAAGATAGTGAAGAATCGCATCTTGTTTGGGCCTAAGATTGGTCCAGTTTTTAGTTACCAGCGGAAACACTAGTCTCAGTTTAAGCGAGACATTTTTGTCAATGTCTGATGAAGTTGCAACATACCGGCAGGATGTATTATATTATGAAGAAGACAAGCGATGAAGTAAAGAGGATAAAAGGTGAGGTCGCGGTATGAAAGATAGCGAGGTTATATATGCAACAGAAAATGGGACTAACGTAACCAATACGGGCAGGGGGAATGTGAAGCGGAACAGTGTAAAAAGAGAGGAAAAATTGCAGTCGATGCAGGGAAAACGATATGGATCACGTCACTGGTATGCCAAAAGAAAGGGGCCAAAGAAGAGGTGGTGCCTAACTATCAAGGCTTCCACAACAACCAAGGGCGGCATCTTTTCATTTCTTACCTATACGGAAAGTGCTTCTCCCTCCTGGATTTTCCTCACGCATGCGTCGATTGAAGGATGCGGTTCTTTATTTGTTTCTTTCAATGCCTAATTGCACTAAATTGACTTGTTAGTTTTTTCATTCATTATTGCCTCTTTCGATATTTACTTGTGTAAGAATAAACCTCATTGTGATGAATCATACAAGTCAAGTGGAATCGGTGGCGGAAAGGCCACCTGCGTTTCAGTGCATTGTGAATTCAAATGTCGGAGAAGATCAATCCTTTACAGACGGACATTTAAATAGTCCCTCGTAACGCGATAGATATGCTCTGTTGCGTCGATCATCCCGAGATTCAGTCCTTCGGTCTAAAATATTTTTTCTAGGAGAACCACATCTCTTCTCTTCCATTTGATCCGTGCGGTGTTCTTGAGAGATCATAGCCATTGTGTCGGTTACCCGCTTGAGCAATGATGCGGCGAACGACAGGAGGCGAAAAAAAAAAGAGAGCAGGGACGAAAAGACTATACAGGCAAGTCAAAAGAGTCAGTTGATCCTCCGGTTGATACCAGTTCTGCATGTGTGAATTGATACCTCTTAATAATAGAGATTTGGAGAGGAAAGGCAGAGAGAGCTGACAGTTAGTTGATGGCATGCATGAGTCTAGAAAAACCAAAACCAAAACCAAAAAAAAAAAAAAAAAAACAGGTCAGGGACTCAATGACAGGCTTTTATAATCAACGGACGCAACAAGTATGGTAGACATAAACAAAGGCTTTAAATAAAGTCATTCCTAAACGGTGCTTTTTTTTGTTTACCTCGTAGCAACAATTTGAAGCGTTCTCTAAACAGATCTTTTGCCTTGATCTTGGCCGCCGTCACTCTTGCCCATGTTGTTGCCACCCCTATCACAAACATTGACAAGCGTGCCAGCGGATCGGTGATCATTACAAGCGTCGATGGCAGCAAGCAGACTATGGAGAGCCCCATGATCCGCATGTGCATTCCAATTCAAGGCAGTGCTATCCGCTTTAGAAACGATAGTATCGGCACGGATGCCTACGACAGCTGCAACAGCAGCCATGATATCATTAGTATAGGTGCGACTTGGGACTGGTTTGGCAGTCCAGTGAGTAGTTTTGAACTTAACTCCACTCAATAAACAAAATAAGCCTGAAAAATAAAAGTAGTAGGCTATTATGTGGCAGCTAAGCTTTTATTACGACGGATATTTCAAATATCGGAAGAGATAAGTCCATTGCAGACAGCTTTTAAGCAGCGAGACGATGAGATTAAGCCTTTTGTTGTAAGGCCGGGGGGAGGCGTAAGACAAGTGGTTTGCCTACAAGAATCTAGTCGAACGAAACGGAGTTAGTAACTAGGAGTGACACCTCTAATCCATTGCTGTGTCCATAGCTTGATTTGCACCTCAAACAAAAAACCATGACTTAAAGAAAAGCCAAAAACCCTATTATCAGTTTGGCATGTATGTAAGATCCTGTAGAGAGCCTTTAATCCATTCAATTGCTAAACTTATTGAAACGTTGCTCCAAAGGTGCTTGATGGGCGGAGATGCCCAGAGAGGCTTTATTCAAGGTGTTGCCAATGGAAGATCATAACTGCGAGATGGGGTTATACAACGACCTACGACAGGTTTGTAAGGGGTCAGCTACAGTACAGGTTGGAGGGAAACCGACATCAGACTGGGTACAGTACAGCAAAGAGCCGCTTTATTATGCCCTGGCTGGGGTCCGTTTATATACGAGTGGCGCCAAATGGGTTTACTATTTCACCACCACCAAGTATACAACAAATATTCACCTCTCACTAAAATAACATCGTGTTGATGGTGGTTCTGTATCCGATTCATGACACACCTCGGCATCACAGCAACCTTTGTTGCGCCGTGCAGCTCCCACTACATATCCACATCCAGGTGTAAGATAATCAAGTTTTTGGTTCGGGCCTGTGCAGCACTTTTGAGTGAGGCTGTAATCAAACTTTCCCTCTAGCACGCTAAGGGGTTCCTCTGAATAACACTTAAAGTAGGAAAATCTGGCGGCATGCACAAGCAAAGCGCAGCAAAGCAGGGTAGTGAAAATAAGCATTGCTCTGCAAGTCATCTTGAAATCGGTAACAATGATGAATCTGCGGAAGGGGGAAAAGAGAGTCAGCTATATATGAACCTTGCAGCACTTAAAAAATCACGAGAGTTCGGATGTGTAGCCTTACGAGGTTTTTCCAGTGGTGTGTGAGGTCTGCGCAGGTCTTCTTGAGCGTTCTTGGTGTGGGTAGCGGTGCTCTTGCGAGGTTTGTGAGGAAAGATCGTTCGTATAGAAGCTTTTGTGATGGCTTTTGCGAAGTTTCTTGAGGCAGGATTATATACGTTGACCGTATATGCGTATTGTTGGATTAGGAAGAGAAGCGGTCAAGAAGTACATCGGTCACTTTATATAAGGGCCTGAGAGAGAAACAACTCAAGGGGTTATTTCGAGTAAGAAAATAGGCACACTGAGAAAATGAATGGCGCCAAAAAGATCAAGGCACTCTGACAATCCTTCAATGCCACCTCCTGCAAAAGATCAAGAACTACCATCACGATTGCAGGAGTATTTCCCGCTTTCGGAACATCTGTAAGTATAGGAATGGCATACTCTGCCGGAAGCAGCTTCTGAAACATCCCTTATCATGTACATTACGTGGGATTTCCTGCACAGACATAAAGGACACAGGCAGCGTTCCGAAGACCGGCACTGTCATGCATCAAGTAATTCTTCACCGTTCATATACCCAACAACAATTTTGACACGTTGTACTCCGTTATCTCGGCTGTGAATGACGTGTTATTACTCTATAGCTGAAGACTGATATGCACCTTTCACCAGCCATCAAAGCGATAGAGAAAGAGACGGCAAGATGACATGAGAGATCGATTAGTGTTCATTTTGTCTGCAGCTATATTTAACACCTCATACCCTTCGAAGCCGCTGATTCAACCAACATGTTCTCGCTCAAGCAATAACAGCCTCCGAACATGCCCCGGTATGTCTCTCTTTCTCTTAATTTCGGACTAAATGGGCTGATGCTAATGGTGTTGTCTGCGTGATTGTTTGTCCTCTGCATTTTTTCAATTCCTTATGAGAATAATGCCCGATGCCCTTTTCCTATCCATGGACCCAAACAATGTGGCTGAACACTTCCAAGTCAAAATTCCTGCTAGAACGCGATCACCTTCTCCGATGTATAGTTTAGTTTGTATAGAGCTTTAGCTCCTGAACTACGCAAGTCAGGATCGCATGGTGACGGAAATGCTGTCTGTGTTCCTGTATATGTCATAATTACAAATATTACAAGTAGTATAAGTAGTAGAGCTGCCTTGTTGATTGGATCTGCTGAAATTAAGCGCATTGTTCTATAGGTTTGTTCGAAACGAACAAAGGCTTTTTTTTTTTTTCACTTGGATCGCGTCATTACGAGGCTGACCTTATCAACTTGACCACTAACAATTCCGTTTAAGCGATGGCTAAAAAAAAAAAAAAAAAGGAAGCAAATGCCCTTCTATGATTTTTTACATTCCTTTCTTATTCGTTCCAACTTTACAATTTTCAAAAGCTTCTTTCGCTTTATCTCTAGCCGCAAAGGGCGTTAAAGGCCGCAATTGGAAAGACCAAGATATTATCTGCTAACATGCCGGAAAGAGCAATTTTGAGTCATCAAATTTACTTGTCCTTTCAAAGTGGCAGCAATACCGGATGTGTGCGATACTTTAGCCTGCGGTGGCGTAAAAGGGCAAAAAAATTTAAACATAGAATAAACGGGAAAGAAGGGGGAAGATGGATAAAAAGGGAAATGTGAGGATTTTTGACGGTGTAACAATAAGAAGTCAAAAGTCTGAAAAACGACTATAACTACATAAGAAACCGTGAAATCACAGAACAGGATGGATGGGTCTCTGGTCCCTTATAGTCGCCAAGGGATTTAACGCAAACGTCATACTTGCATCGATCAAGACAGGCCCCAGAGAAGATTCTAGTACATGTCCTCTTGCAAAGCTGGCATACTTTTTGTCCAACGGGATAACGAATACCTGCCTTACCCAACAAATGTTCAATGGCCTCCGTACTCAAGTAGCACTTTTCTCTGCGTAGTATAGCGTTCCCATTCATAATGCGCTGTTCCAATGGCTGGGCTGCAACCAACAGTGCGCACGACATGAATGTAATAATGGCTTGAAGTTTCATGTTGGCTGGATTTTCGTACCTATGTCGCAACAGCTAGTCTGTGAGCAAAGCAAATCCTTTTCATTGCGGACCAGAGCAATTGCAACAAATAATGGTAACCCCCTACCTTTTGCAGATCTTTACTGTTTTAATTTGAATGTATGGAGGTTCGCACGATGGATTTTGTGAGCTCTGCTCTAAGTGTGAAGTCTTGTAAGAAGGATAAGTTAACTCCCGAAGAAAGATCGGATGAATGCTGCCAACTGGCCAAGGCAGGGACTCCTTTATATAAGTGTTGCAGGTCAAGTCTTGTTTGTCCGCATTTTGACCTTTTCCTTTTTGGTATGGACGGTATTTCTAACGCTGTTGTCTGTTTGTTTATGCCTGTGCCTGTTTTCTTTCCTCTTCTACTCACGCCTTTGCACGTACATCCGTACTTATCCTTTGTTCATGCGCAGTACATCTCTTTCATTACCTATCTACCCCTCCTCATAGCACATCTCTATACTTCTTTTCTTGTTATCATTTTCTGCGCTCTTTTGCTATCCAAGACATCTGTACCTTTTCTACTCTATTTAGCTTTTCCATGTTCTGTATTATTCTACTTTGTTTAGCTATTTACGTCTTCGGCATGTTTCCGTGCGCAATCTTTTTGTGTTTGCGCCTATAATATGCATAATCTCTCTTTTTTTGTAACCCAACCCTTGAACATTCCCATGCCCCTTTCCTTTTCTATGCGCTGTGCATAATCTCCCACGAAAAAACCGAGGGACCGGAATCGAACTAAATAACCGAGGAAGGAAAGATACTGTTCACTTGGACTAACTGGTAGAATTTGCTAACATATGTGGTTCATCAGAAGGGAAACATAATACTGAAAAACTAGTCGCTTTATGAGGTATGGATATGGTGAATTACAGATGTATGGAAAGTAAGATCCGTGATGCTGAGAAGTAACGTATAGATAGTGGCGACGTTGTTGTAACAGAAGACTATTCTGCTGCCACATTAACAAGGTTTAACCATCGACGTGACTGCATCTGCTATTACAGAACATATGACTTTTGTGTTCAACCACCATCTTCAATGAAATCGGCAATGATAAAATGCTATTCACTTTGTCATCAGATGGATCGGTAAGCGCAAAAAAGTTTATCTTCATCGATTATATGTTATCTGGAAATGGCGAAAATGTTGAACGGAATCCACGATGGTCATGCTTGCTACAAAAAACCGCCGTAGGTTTTCCCATTTTTTATTCTCAGCGAAATATCCTCTTCACAGTGGTATCATAAGGCTTGAAATCGGGTTGGAACAGCACAGAATCCGGTCCAGCGACAGTATAATCAGACCACATTTTGTCGCATCTTAGTTAAAGGTACCCATTTTGACACGTCCGTTCAAACCGCTGTCTTGTATATAACTTCAATGCCGTAAATTAAACTCCTTTATAACAGTCACTGGACCGCACGCCTGGTGGTACTGAAACAAACGTATAGAAATTGATATCGTTTCTCTTCGGTCAGTTTTTAACGATGTAGGTGAATTAAGGTTAGAAAGGAGTAAAGCGTCCCCTAAAAGATTCGATACATGCAGATAGAAGCCGAAGAATTGGCGAACAAATTGCAAAGGTGGCCTCTTTTGCCATAGGAAGCAGAGACGGGCAGCATCTGGTAGTAATCCTATCCACATATTGACAAAATGGTTTTAAGCGGTAATGAGACACAGTAGAATAACGGAAGAGTAACTTTGCATCTAGATCCACAGTGTGCCATTATTTTATAAAGATATATTGAAGGATGCAGGACATTGTGATCGCGTCGCACGCCAACGATCCAGACGGACGGCAGCTTGTATTTCGCGGCATTTGCATTAGAAGACTTGGTTTGGAAGTGAATCAAATAGAAACTGCCGATGTAGAGATATTGCAGGATGTAATGAGGGATGAAGACGAATTGATGATGAAACGCATGAAGCGGAGAAGTAAACGTAGGCAAGTGGTCTGTGCGCTTGAATAAAAAGATTCCTAATGAGGAAACCATCCGAATGTAGAGATATACGGTAACAATGAACTTTATGATTATCATTCACACACTGACTGTAAGAAGCCGTTCCGCTTAAACTCTTTTTTAATTGATACAATGCTTTACATACATCTGTGGGACGAAACTTGCAAAGCAATCATTTACTCAAGTAAGGCATTGTTCGATTGTTCTGCAGTTGTGTGGAAAAGAAAAAGGGAACAAAGCTTTGACATGTTTTAAGTTTGAAACAATGATACTTACCTATTTTAGATGCCGTCGTCGTAGTAAGGGTCTCACGATATTCCCCTTTGGTCCAGCCATTCATATATTTGCCCCTATTGGGTTGGCAAAAGCCAATGCTTACAATCGGACGAACATTTATATTTTTGGGGAGCCCTAGATCCATTCGACAGGGTACATATGAGCTGGAAGAAGCTGCGGTCTTCGAGACCGTCAAAGAAAAACAGCCCATGCATAAATTCCCTGCATGAGCTGGCGGGAGTTCCTGCTGGGAAAAGAGGTTACTTAGGAGGATAGCTCCCAGATCAAATTCAAAGAACAATGGGCTAATAACGGGGCAGCTTAAAAAAAACAAAGTGAAACTAAAAGATATAAGCGATATCAAAACAAAGAATTGCTCTGAACTCCAATCCACCTTTTTTACTTTAGCATTTTTAAGTGTTTATGTCGCTTTCACGTAAGACGATAAGGTCGTTGAACGTCAGCATTGCAGAACCCTATATCTTATCACTCCATAATGAGAAATTGTGACACCATACTTTTGCGGAAACGTCAAAAAAGAATAAACATGAGATGATAGGATGAGATAAGAAATAAGCCAATGTTCACTTGATAAATACATCCATTGGCAGGTATATTTGCATGCGCATATCGTTTAAAGCTTTTAATCCAGCTAACATGCTCTCGCAAGCAAGAGCAGCTTTGGAATTTGCACCCGCTATGTGTCTTTTCACTTCTCTGTTTCTTAATTTTGGGCATTGTCCTGCTTGATTGCCCAGCCTCTGCAAATCTTTTACAGCGCGCAATGGAAATGGTGATCAATTTTCTTTCCCTACCCATGCGCCAAACAATATGCCTGCACGCTTCCAAATCAGAATCTGTGCTAGAAGGCGACAACTACTGGCCTTTCCGTTTTTGAGTTTCAGCTCCTGGATTCATACAATTCGAGGTTGCATGCGCGCGGAAACGCTGTTTGTGTCCCCGGATACAACGATTTCAAATAGTGAAAGGGATAAATAATCCATTACAGATGAAGACTAAGTAACCAACTACTGTAATCGTGTGTTGTAGCCGTGCTGATGAGATGCGATGGGATTAAGGGTTTTGTAGTGGAGATTCGTTTACTAAGAGCAGCTTTTTTTCTCTCTTGTCATGGCATTGTTAACGGCTATCTGATAGCATTTTTCCACCGGTAATGACCTTCTAGCGAGAAAGCCGAAGAGATTAGCTACTCTCATTCCAAGCACGGAACCAGTTTTACGCCGTCACTTTTTATTTTGTCTTTTCAACATTGCAGCCAAAGGCAGATTTGGACATATACTAGAGTCTAACGTGTCCATAAAAGCGACTTGAAAAAAGAAAAGGAGAACAACTTGCCGAGCGTCAACAGGAGAAAGAAGGAAGAGAAGCAGGGCAAATAGGCAAAAGGAAAACAAGAAGGGGAAGAGACAATGAAACCTTGTTAATTTAACAGGTCTGAATGTCATCCAGGCTGTACATCGCCTTCCAACCTACGCCATCCTTTGGCTTTATAAGCACCCACTTGAATTTCTTGTCTCCACAATTTGAGCCCACAAGGTTTAAGTATTCGTCCGAGGCGTAATTGGCAATGGCACCATTAACAGGTTGGTCACCACTCAGCAAACCGATCTGATAACACCATTTCGACGCACACTGACCCTGATTCCATCACCCTGAATTCCAGGAAACTGCCGCCCTTACAACCGGTAGGGGCCAGATACCGACCGGAATGACCAAGCCACGCTTTATTTTGAATGGAGCAATTGTCGCATACCGTGGCCTTTAGATACTTGTTTATCGGTTTACTGGGCGAAGACTGCTAGAAAAACCCTGCTGGAGTAGTGGTGATCAGCGTGAGCCAATTGGATTGACCAATGCCGATATAGTTCTTGTTGATTTCGTCGTACAAGACAAACACATCCCCCGACTTGGCAGCATTGCCGCATTTGTCTTTGAGACTGGCAAAATCAATGGCACCTTTGAAATCCCCGTTCATACACCAAGCTTGGGCGGAATGGGCAACGAGTGACAAGACAGCTAGGGTAGCGAAAATTCTCATGTTGTTTGCTATTGGGTGTCAAAAAATGAAAAGAAGAAAAAACAGGTCAGTTTATAAGTAAGCACTGCTATACACGATTGCAATCGCAAAGGTGTAATCGAATAGCTTTACGTTAGGGGTTTTTTTTACAATGATTCTTAGAGTAGTTGTTGGGTGTGTTGAGAGTGCTTTTGCCAATCGAAGATCTTGAGGTAGAATAAGATGTGTGTCAGTGAAGAGTGTTGAGTATGCGTAAGTTGTTTATATCCGTAAAGAGATCGGAAAGAAGAAGGATCGGATGAGTGTTGCCAACTGTCACAAGCAGTGGCTAGCTATGTATGCTTGTTGCAGATCAAGTCTTGTCTATCCGTCTTTAGCGGTTTTTTTTCGTGGTGTTGATGCTGCTTGTAACGCCCTTGTACATGCCTATACTTTATTTCTTTTCTTATGCACAGTACATCTCTTTCATTGATTACCCAACCCCTCCACTTTGCTCATCTCCATACTCCTTTTCTTTTTTTTTTTCTTTTCATTCGCTGGGATCTTTCGTTATTAAAATCATTTGTACGTTTCTACACTATTTAACTACCCCATGTCCTGTATTTATTCACTTTTGTATTGCAACCCTACGCCTTCTGTATGTTTTTTCAAACCTCCTCTTCTTGCCTTTCTATTTCTGTTATGCATAAATGTCTATTCTATTAATAAACCTAGTACTTGCAGATTCTCATGCCCCGTTCCTTTTTTATGTATTATAGGATTCTATAAGAGAGCAACGCAACCGGAACCGGAACGGAACCGAAGAAGTGAAGCTACTTTTCACTTGTTTTAAGTAGTTGAGTTTGGAAACAGAGATAGTCCATTCAAAAAGAAAGCATGATACTAAAAGTATTATAAGGTGCGGGTCTAGTCAATTACATGTGTATTCAATTAAGATCTGTGATACTGAGAAGCAATGTTTACATAGTGTCGATATTGCTGGAATAGCTATACTGTGGCCACATTAACAAGGTTTAGCCATTGATTAGACTGCATCTGCCACTACATATTAGTTTCTTGTTCTACGGCAATGCCAAAAAAAGGTGTGACACGCAGTAACATACGGAGGTTTTTCAGTATGATGAATTCAGCGAAGGCAAGGTAATAGCCCAGGCATGCTGACACCGCCAATGTAATGTTATAGATAGTGCAATGCGAATTATAACTGTGCAAAATAAGCAGTTCGCTTTATCTTTCTATAAGGGGGGTACAATGCATGACCATATCATGTATTGCGCTCCCTTCCTTTACAACTACCTGTAGCTACTTAAATGCTGCTTCTTTTTTTTTTTTTTTTGGACCCACACACGGTTCGTTTTCCCTGAATTTTCAATTTACAAATATTGTAAACATTTTCGTTTATGCAACGATGATGTGTCCTCGGTAGTTTGTGCCCAATGGGCTATATTCTTGAGATCTACCGAAGCCGACCATACTGTCTCTGTGGACAGCAAGGTGTTTGCTAATTCCTCGAGACTTTCCGCTAGGTGCATCTTGCACACGGACATTTGTATGATTGTCTCATTTCACCTGCTGATCTTATGACTCAGCTTTCCGTATTGACAAAGGAATTCCAGTCAAGGTGATATTCACCCGATTATAACGATTGGTTTATGAAGGTGTTTATGACCTTGTGTGCGGATTGGCCTGTATAGGCGACGATTAAGATACCAATCATTTTTCCTCGAATTTATTCATTCATACCTTTACTCTTCTCGTACAGACGTTGTATATAAAGGCAGATCCTTAAATGCCAGAATCCTTACGTTTCTGGTACATTCAAAACGATTACCGTTGCTTACACATATATTACAACAGGGCTTCTTCAACCTAATCCCCACCTATTTACGCATTCTCTCTTCGCAAGTACATAACGATGTTGGTCCTAAGCCTTGCTATTGCAATTCGGGCTGATACTGTAAAATGGCCTATATTCCGACTTTATAAGAGAGAGACTATTACACTATGAATTGGCGTACAGGCCATGCTAATTATTTAACCATTACTTTTCCCATTGCTCTTTCCTTACCTTTACTGTGAGTGACGTGCTCGGATCGTTGCGCTTACATTTCCTTGCTGACTCGTTTCGGACGCTTTATGCCTTTTTTACCTTCATTGGCCTGTAGTGATTAAAAAGCTGAGCAAAGAAAGAAAAAGAAAAATAACCCCCTTTTTCCCATGCCTTAATTGTTTCAATCTTACCGACTTGCATGAGAATCTCGTCATGCACAGGTTCAGTGCACATGAACTCTATATCCATTGGACAGCGAAAGTACAGAGAATCCTCCCACGGGTTTCTTAATCTTTTGCCAAAGCGATTTCAATGTCAATCAGAAAGTGTCGAAGCAATTCAAGTGCTTGTATTGGACTTAAACTATTCGTCAGTCATTCGTATAGGTATGTCTACTTTTCTTTGCCACTGTGATTCATACTGATCATGGCAAGTCATTCCCACATACACTCTTTCTCCTCAACAAAAGTATTCTACATGCATCAATTGTGGCTATCCATGGGATAAAACATGTAAAAAATAGAAAGGTATCGCTTACTCAACATATGACATCGTTTCCCTTTTTTACCCTTTCCGTCAGAACGGGAAAAAGATAAAAGACTTTGACACATGTTAAAGTTCGAACCAATGACACTTTCCTGTTTTAGATAACAGCAATGTACTCAAGGTCAATTTCAAGACCTACACGGGTGCAACTATACCCCACATGGACCCCCCCATTTTCTGTTGTGTACAGATCCATTTCCCCTATCCATGCTATTTGCTTTATGAAAGAAACTAATACTCAAAACAGTACCCAAGACACTAGCTATAGCTTCAATGTGCACTATTCGCATACATATAATTGATAGGCATCACTTTTCCCGAATAACTCAAAATCGAACATCGGCTTTTGTGCCAAAACCCACCCGCCCGGAAATGACTCTATTCAATTTTTTTATTTGTGAGTTTTCCTTCCTGACACCCAGGCTTCGAATGCCTCTTGCTCTCCTTCTTCCACCTCCCAGTTTCCCTTTATTGACCAGGTCTTGCAATATCTCTTTGTATGGTTGTCTGGCAAGTATGCTCTGCATTAGCGCTGGGAGCATCAGTGCTAGTCGATGTAGGAGCGGCAGATGACTGCAACAGCTCATTTTTCCCTTCCTAAACTGATATCGCCGTACCGATTAATGTAACGTTGACTCGACTGTAGCGATTGACGTTGGCATTGATTGAAAAATGGCCTGCATTTGCTATGATTAACAATGATGGTATCAACTTACTGGCTACTTACCAAGTGCGACCACGACAGTCCCGGAGACTTACAAAACGGGTCATCACAAACTGCACCAAAGAAAGTGAAAGAAACATAAATATCGACAAGACTGCTTTTCTGTTTCAGGGAAAGTAAACAAGATAGTCCTTGGCGGTCAAGATACACGAATCACTGCGGTTTGCGAATCTTGTATAGTACGTATTATCAACAAGCATGGTCAGAATAGAAACAAAAAAAAGAAGGAAAGAGACCTTTTATATCCGCCATGACCTATTGATTCTAGAACCTGGTTTTGCTTCTACATTCAAAATAAACAAGTAAAACGTCATCATCACAAAGTACAGTCATCGTGATCGTGCTGAGGAACGGACAATACACCGGTTTCACTCCAAAAAAAAAGGGAGGGACAAAAGGGCTTTGTAACTGATATATTGACATATAGGGGAAAGGACACGGGAGTCTTCCTTATTATCAGGGCCAAGAACATCTTTACCATCTTTATGTCGAATTTTGACATCATCCCTTCACATTAGCCATTCTTAATATAATGAGAGCACGGTATATTTTCAAGTAGAACTGTTAATACATTGAACCCTGTAAGATTAACCATGGTTAAATCGCACTGCAATTGACATTGCTATGACCTTTACTTTTTGAATACCCCTACAACCCTTTATTTACCTGAATGCTATGCATGCAAAACGGAAAAGCATAAATTATGCAAAGAGTTTAACCTATACTAAGAAGACAGGGTATGCAAAACAAAAAAAAATAACCACTATCCGTGCCGAGCACGAACTCTCCTCTCTTCGCTATCACCATCTACAGCCACGCGTCGCACCTCGTCCGTGCTCGTTCTGGCGATGAACGCCATCTGCGTCTCCAGGAGCTGCCTTAGCAACTGACCAAAGGTGGTCGATGAGGGTGTCTCTGCGTCGACCTCCCGCGTCCGAATATTCGCTTGGCCCAGGCAGCCATCACCCGCACTGGCTTCATTCTGGCCTTCAGATAAGATGGAAGGGCTTCCTGTGATTGATAATGTTTCTCTGTTGTATTGCTTCACTTTGGGCGTAAGTGTGAAGAAACTTGGTTTATACCTTAGTGGCTTTCCATTCAATATAACATGACACTTACTGGCAGCGAGGACAACCAACCATGTGGCCCAGTGGCCGTCCAAAATGAATTTAGCTTGTGCAGTGGATATAAACATATAATGTGATACAATGCCCTTATTGCACACTGTTCAAGACAATCCTCTCTCTCGCCTAATGTCGACTCTCTACTCCAATCTTTTTATCAAAGAAAATTTTTAATGCGAGCCACATGCACTAGGGGGAAAGTTATCGTTGAATAAGCCTGAAAACGACATTTATCAGGATTATTCGAAGATAAATTTTGTAAATTCTTGTCCTGGTTTTGAAAAACGGTACAAGAGGGTGTATTACTCTGTTCCTTGCCACATTAGCACAACGACGGAATCAGTTGCGGATAACTACAAAAAAGCATACAGTGATGGCTGGTCAGAAATTCAAATGAAAGAGTAAACAATTTACCAATCAGATGCGGAAAACTGAAGATCTCGGTATGATTGGCCGTAATTAACTCTGTTAGAGCCGTGTTTCGTTACGATCAATTGTTCTTTGTCACGCTACAGCTGCGATAGCGTACCGAGTTTAAAAGAAATAGATATGTGTAGAGTTTTGTTCAATTCTTCAACAAAGCGCATCTTCAATTTTCGGAAATTGCCCTTGAATAAAACTTGAAAGTGGCATTTATCAGGTTTATTCAAGGAAAAATTTTTTGGTAGTGATGATCAGTAAGAGAGAAAAAGAAAAAAAGGAAAACAGTGAAGGTTGCTTGCTAAACTCTTTTTATAATATGTTTTTTTTGCAGGTTTCACGCATCCCACCCAAGTCACGTTACTTCCAAGGTGAATAGCTCGATATCGGAAGAAATACACGTATCTCTCCATTCATCTTCACGAGTCTAGCCCTTGAGCAACTGTTAATATAGTACTAAAGAGCCTCATCCTTCATTTCATCTCTTGTTCATTGTAAAACTGCTGCAGTGTTTTATTTAGATAAAACAAAAGCTTAGACATATCTGCTGTGCTTTTTTTTTCATCCTGCAGCAAGCTGCTCCACCGTTCCATAGGACATTCAAGGAGGCACGGAGCAAAAGCCGGAACATTGGTTGGACGCGCCGTTACCACAGGCGTAAAAGACTCCGGCAAGAGAATGTGGGACGCATGTGCCTTTGCCGTTGTTCTGACACCATGTACCCGTTGCGGTGCAGGGATAAAGCTTGGTTCCCCCAGGAACGATCCATAGGTCAGGTCCTTTTATATTGTCAATCTGAGCACTTGCCCCAGCAGCAAGCAAGAGACCTACGAGAAGGGTGGCACGCATACTAAAGAAAAAGCGATAAGATGGAGTCGTGAGTGTACTGAACACTCTGCTACTATCGTGATTACATCTCGATACAAAACATCTTACATTAAGTAGTTAGGACTGGAAGTATTGGTGATATTTTGAGGGAAGTTTGATGACTTTCTCTTTTATACTAGGTGATACCCCCACTTATACAGTAATTAGTATTTTTCATGTAACATATAGGGACTCTATCTAACCTTCGCTCCTGCTACATGGTTCTATGTCTTGGTTTTCCGACGCATAGTTGCATGTCATTCCTTTGTGTTCATGCCATTCCTCTGTGTGCATGCCATCCCCTTGTGGTCTTCAAACGCTATGCGTGCTTCTTCATCTTGATTTTCCCGCACACGGTGCATGCCATGCCTTTTGACATTTCGATCCCTCTTCGGTCTTTATACATGGTTCATGCTGCATGTATGATAGTATGAATTGCAGAAGATTAGATACTCGACTTGATAATCAATTAATCTCAGTTTGGTTTTGTAGTTTCCATGCATTTTCAAGCCCTGCTCGCGCCTTTATTTATCTCGTTCGCAGCTGGGTTCAATGCGGTATGCTTATGTACTGTGGACACCGTGGACAAACACCAATCTTTCACTAAATTTCTCACAACTGAATGCAACAAAGAAAACAGGTTAATTTGAAATATGAGCACTATTAACGCCAACTACAACTATAAGCAATATCATATGGACGACACTCGGGTAACGCCAAAAGCAGTTTGCCGCTCCAGGGAGACTTGGACCAAGCAAGTGGCTTTTGTTGACGCAGAAATTAGTATACTTCTCAAAGCTACTAATCACATTCACAGGGAATGTAGTCATGGCTTTTTCAAATCCATTTTGAGAATGATTAATACATGGTTTTAGTACCATCTGTATCATTCTTGAGCTACAAAACGAGCAGATCCTTTGTGGGAAGATTTGTGGAGGATTTTGTGGCCTTTGCTGATTGTGAACTAAGCCTTTTTTTTCACAAGTCCGATGCTTCTCACTTCTATGGTATCGTTAGATCAAGTGTGTTGCTGTTGTCCACCGTTTTGGTTGCTGTGGGCAGTAGAGTTTAACAACTTGTTGAAATTAATGTTAGCGGTGGTGTCTGATATGATAAAATTCATGTTTTGTAGATGGCGTTAGCGCTGTTTATTGTTTGTATCCGTGTCACAGAAGCCCTGTAGAGAAAAAAATTCTGTACTACATCACATCCGTAACCCCTTAGCACAGCACAATGCATGATTGCTCAAACAAGGTTTGCCATTACCAAGTCCACAGACTCTACGGCATCTCTTGGCAAAATCCACGCTTGAAAAAAAAAACGCTCGTTATTTGTGCTTGATTCCCATCCTCCTGACAGTAGCAGTTAGAAAAGCCTTGGTTAGATATATGACCTGTATAAGTAATAAAGAGTATGAAAATGCATAAGAAAATGGTGGCATGATGCAGGATATACTGTAGTAAGACTCATTACCGTCATGTCTGTTTCAAAGAGCACTCGGATTTTGGGAAACTGGAGTGTCCCATTGGAGTGTCCGTAGTAATTCCCCATTTACAAAGGCCGCGTCTTCCTCCAGCAATTGTCCCAAGAGTTGTTCGAATGTTGTGTCTAACACATGCTCTGCGTCAAACTCCCCGTACGGATTGTTGTTCTCCCAAGTCTGCCGCCACCTATGCCGGCCTCACTATGGCCTCCAAAAATGACGGATGGGCTGCCGACGATGGAGATCGTTACGTTGTTATACTGATTCACCCGAGCTGTCAATGTGAAGAAGCCTACTTTATCCCTCAGTTTCCCTTTCAATCTTAGTACATAACGACACTTACCAGCGGGCAGCACTACTGTGCGTGCTACCCCTCTGCCAGTCAAAGCAAACTTCATTTGTGCAATAGAAGTGATATACATGGTGATATAATGGCGCTCCTACGAACCAAAGAGGATATACGTTAATTTCTTGCGCTGCACGTCTACTCGCCATTCTGGTCTTTTGCTGAGTGCAAATCGCAAAGTGATCCACATAATTTGCAAAAGAGAAGAAAAAACCAGAAAGATAGTGCCACCACGGGAAAAGTTATCGTTGAATAAGCCTGAAAACGACATTTATCAGGATTATTCGAGGATAATTTTGTAAATTCTTGTCCAAGTTTTGAAAACGGGATAACAGATGTATTATTCTGTTACTCTTTGCCACATTAGCGCAACGACGGAATCAGTTGCGGATAACTACAAAAAAATACAGTAATGGCTGGTCAGAAATGCAAATGAAAGAGTAAACAATTTACCAATCAGATGCGGAAAACTGAAGATCTAGGTATGATTGCCCATAATTAACTCTGTTAGAGCCGTGTTTCCTTGCGATCAATTGTTCTTTGTCACGCTACAGCTGCGATAGCGTACCGAGTTTAAAAGAAATAGATATGTGTAGAGTTTTGTTCAATTCTTCAACAAAGCGCATCTTCAATTATCGGAAATTGCCCTTGAATAAAACCTGAAAGTGGCATTTATCAGGTTTATTCAAGGAAAAATTTTCAGGTAGTGATGATCAGTAAGAGAAAAAAAGAAAGAAAGGAAAACAGTAAAAGTTGCTTGCTAAACTCTTTTTATAATTTTTTTTGCTGGTTTCACGCATCCCACCCAAGTCATGTTACTTCCAAGGTGAATAACTCGATATCGGAAGAAGAAGGAGCTTTTTTACTTTGTAATCTACTTCTCTTAGCCTTGATGTCTTAGATAAGACATCGTCAGATCTTTTTTATTTCTTTTAATACCGTCTTTAGAATATAGCAAAAGAACATATTATTATTATCTTTGCTCCTTCATTTTTAAAATATCTGAAATGAAAGCTATTTTCTCTTTAGTCATTGTCCTCTTCCTCGTCTTGTTTTATGTAAATTGATCTCGCTCTCTTCTGCTCTTCTTCTGCTAATTCTTCTCCCGTTTTCTGCAGCCTTTTATCCGCCTTGCTTTGTTTTCTTTGACAGTTCCTTGGACGTTTTGCAGAAGGGTGAACAGTAGTAGCAGCAGCACTGGTACGCAACATCTGCTGCATAACCGCTAGTGGAACAATGGCAGGAACCTCCAATTGCATGATGCTGGAGACGTGCACGATAGGACTACTTGTCCGCACATACCCCTGCCCCTCCTGGAAGATATGTCCTGCACGCTCTGAGCCAAACAACAGAACATACACAGGGTTACTTGCCTGGCCGATGACCAACCCGGCAGACTGAAGAAAGCGTGTTGGTATGTATAAGATCACCAGGATCGGACTGCATGATCATCATGGTGATTAGTCTACTTCGTTTGTTCATGTAATTCTGGACTAACTCACGCAACCTATACAGCTCATAAACCGCCATATTAGGATCTTGCGGCATTTTACTTATATCTCTTTCCGAGATAAATCCAGGGCATACGAAAATAGTGCTCATGGTGAGTAATTAAACGATAAAAAGCAAAAAGAAAAAGCAGCAGGAGAATGAAAATGAAAGAGGTATGTATACTTCTATCCAATGGATAATGGTAAAACGCTGTCAGACTGAAAACGGCATTAAACAATGACCTACCTTCTGACATAATAAACACGTCAATTACCCTTTCGTTTATATACTCTACCCCTTTTTTGCTTTACGCTTCAAGCTATATCTACTCATCCTCTACTTTATCTCATTTTTGGTATTTATACATATTCACTTGGGAGACTCTCATTTTACCTTTTCTTTTCTGTCCTGCCCTAAGCCTATGCAGCTCACAGACCACTGTCATGTAGCGCTTAAAATGGGGGTTGGGCCAATTTGAGTTTTTGTCTCAGTGCTCTTCATCGTCTTCTTATATAACCTCCTCAGGTTCATCGTCGCTCATCATAAAGCCATCCGGGATTTCTGTGATTGATCGATTTTGCTGTGGTGAACTGTACCACGTCGGTCGTGTCTAAGATGGCAATTTCGCGCTGCTCTCCAGGTTCTCCTCGTAATTGAACGTTGGTCCCATGGAAATCTGCCAATCCTTCAGTGCTTTCAACGTACTTTCGTACAACCTTTCCGCCTCTTCGTTTCTCCTGTGTAGATGTAGACAAAAAAGATAGTGTAAGATATTAGCAAGCCTTAATTATCATATAATACAAACCACTAGCATTACTAAATTTGGCAAAGTTTCTTTCACAAAAGCTGGGAAACCACATTTTTCTCGTAATTGGGCCGGGTAAAAAAGTTGACCCATGCGCCACTGGGCTGACCCAAGATGTTAATCTGGAACACGGCACAGTATACGTAACACACTAATGACCGGCCATTGATCCGTGGGC
The DNA here is from genome assembly GCA_000696975.1 of Apophysomyces trapeziformis B9324. Classification (NCBI taxonomy): domain Eukaryota; kingdom Fungi; phylum Mucoromycota; class Mucoromycetes; order Mucorales; family Mucoraceae; genus Apophysomyces; species Apophysomyces trapeziformis. Next base: position 89,881 of record JNDP01001349.1, read on the forward strand.
CAAATCGGGTGGACCATATCAGTGAAACGGATCTTGACAATTGTGTACACTGTAATTTCAGAGTATAGTTATTCACCGTTTGTTAAATCCTGGTTTTGAGTGCGTACTCACCCAATTACCCCTGGGCTCGATTCTCTGCTTCCGGCGACGGAGCCTCCAGTAGCCTCAAAGTAGACCGTTCAAACAAACTCAGCAACATCATTAACCGTAGCCTCTAAATCCAAGTCCTTCCAGAATACGGCCATATTTGTCTATCGCAGATGTGGTATACGGAGCTGTCGTAGTGTGACTTCCTACTACTTGTGTTCCATGAACAAGACGATCGGAATTAACGTGTTTCCATTTACAGTGAACTTCTCTAGTTTGGAACACCGACTGCACCTCTTCTCTAAATCAGAGATCTATCACCGAGGATGAAGACAAGGTGACACTGCTCTACCGCAATTATTACACTTAGCTAAATTGTACACCTATCGCTGAGAAGAACGTTCACTAACTACAAATCCCGCATAAGATCAAATAATTATAAATAGGCAGACAAGTTGAATGAAATAAAGACATCCAACAGTCTCAATGGATTCTATCCGTCCCTTGGTAAAAAAGCCTTGAACCTTGCATATAGATCACAGTCAAGAGCAACTTGTTATGCAGATTACTTGTTGCTCATGATGATCTTTTTCGTATCTTGGAGGAAACTGGTATATGATATGGAGTCGATTTTTGCATTTTCGAAGTATTCTTCGATGCTGTCTTGGACCCAACCTATCGTGAAAGAGTATGTATCAAGTTGCGATACGGCATTGTAACGTGAATTGCCTGCGTTTAAATATGTGACTTTTCATATGTAATCATAGGTGCGAAATCCCATTTATCATTGCTAAAAAAAAATGAATATTGCACAGTTAGCTGGAAGCATCAGCAATAAAAGATTAATCTTTTGTAAAAAGATAAATAATGACAGCTTATTCTTAGATACTGTTTTATTTTAGATAGATGATATAGTTATTTTGTAAAGAGCTGTAAAAGCCGGCAAAGCGAGTGCGGATATAAAAGATGCATTTCAAGGATTCAAAAATAATGTCATACTTTTTGTCCAAGTTATTTTGTGTCCCAAAGATACATGACCCTGATCGCTGACGCTGCAAAGTAGTACAAGGAGTGTATCCGTAACTATGTTGTAGCCACCTTTGAGAATAAGGCAATCCAGTATTTTGCTCATCCTGTTTTCTAAAAAAGGAGACTCGGCTTACCTTGGAAAACTACGGTTTCGGTGGATAAAACTCTGGTAAGATATGCTTACACGGTGGCAACAGAGGATCTATCCAACGTAAGTCAAATGGCCACGATCTGTTTCGCATTCGGATGATCGGCAGAAAACTATGAATAATTTGATTACTTCTCTGGATATCGGACCGCGTCCGATAATTGACTTAACGCTCAATGCATACCCGGAGAGGTACCTGTCATGGAGACACAAAGTGCTGCAGCGAATGGAGAAAAAAAAAACTCTGTATCTAAGGAGACACGCCCAAAAAGTATATCTCGGCAGCATTTGTCTATCAGAATGTAAGAGAGCCAAGCCTTCTGTTTCTCCTTCTTGCAGTCTCTGGTACGATATCGCCGTTTGATCCACACACCACCAACTTTCGAAGAAGCTCTCATCAAGTCTCAATCGTGCAGTAAAGAATCTAAGTTTATTTTTAAATTTGGTAGTAATAAAGTTCTTTAACACATTTTAAGTTGGTAGGCTTTTGTTAGGTCTACTCGAGGTTATAACTGAACCACAAAACAGAGAATTATATATAGTATGCACATTCATACAATCACTTTGTAAACCTCGTGGAGATGTTTGGAAATATACAATGAATCAATTAAACCATAGCTAGTAGTAGGAAACAGTATCAACTGTTTCTTTAATCTTTAGCTAGTGATTGTGGCCAAATTTTTTTGACCGAGTCAACCAGTTAACCGTTTATTCGGTTAACTAAATATTTCGCAAGGCAATTGACAACTACTTTGACCTAATAATCAATTTAACAAACTGACCATTTAACCGTGTAATAAACATAGAAACGAATAACCGATTAAATATTTAACCCACAAATTGGCTAACGATCAATCCACCAAAAAGTTGACCAACCAGATTAAACAAAAAAAAATTGGCTTAACCTTTTGACAGATTAACTAACACTACCAACCATTTATTTTTTTTGACCGAAAAAAATCAAGGGCAAAGGCATCGTCCCAGACTGAAAAAGCAGGAAGTGAGACGGGAGACGATGCTCTCTGGAGGCAAGGGTCGAATCCATCGAGAAAATCATTCACGTCATAGAGCTACTAATGCGCCTATTTCAGGACCATTGCATTCATAGACTGAGCACCACACCCTCTTGGCCTGGAAGAATTATACAGAAGCAATGTGAGTATATGCACACCAGTGATTCCATAGAAGTGACGCGCCATGAGCAATAAAATTTATCACTTCCAATATCGTCCGTCTAAGACAAAGGCCAAGCGAAACCTTTCGAGCGCCCGAGGCTTTCTAACGACACCACAGACCATTCCATGCTTGCCAATACCAGCTCTTCTTCGTCATCTCGCTCTGCCACAAAAATTACCCCTCCTGCCTTTGCATTGGCAAAACAAAAAGCACCTTCCCTAACATTACCGCATCCTCCAACACCTTTGCACCCAACACTACCACCTCTACTACGAATCCCTCTACGTTCATGGAATATGGTGAGGCAAGACCATCACGTACATCACATGTTCCTTCTCACGATCGTGATCCCACAAGTGACGAGGCATTGGACAAAATGCTAGAAGAGGGCTTCATTTTAACGCAAGAAGAGATCACGGAAATTCTTCAGGAACTTGTGAGGGACAGTTAGGATGGAGAAAGGAAGAAGAGTCTTTTATTGGTCAACACCCAACGAGGGCCTTAAAAAGAGGAGAGCAAGTCACATGGACCGACCCGGCTCCGTATTCTTACAGGACTAAAAGATTTCGGTGTCCCCGCGCTTTGCACTGTCAGGCTTTGGTATCCATGCCAGTGACGAGAGGCTGTTTGAATTCATTGAAGATGCCGACTTCGACATCGGGCTCATTGAATTCATTGACAATGCCGACTTCGACATCGGGCTCATTGAATTCATTGACAATGTCGACTTCGACATCGGGATTTGCTCTTCGCTTAGCGATGTCCAAGCACAAGTCATAGCGGGGCACTGTGTGATAGGAATCAAGATGAAGCGACACAATATCGATATTCTTGAACCCCAGTCTGAATATGTCTTTCCTTTCTGGTGGCTCGAGAGGTGCGGAAGCATCTCGTTGGTGGGAAGGGTCTTGCATGGGTGGGGAGGGTGAGTACCTTTTTTTTTGAAGAGGTAGAAAAAAAGTTATGGTAGGCTCTGTTTTTGCTTATTTATACTCCCTGAGAAGCAAAGCGCCGATACCAAAACCCTTGTCATACCTTTCGAAATGCCGTTTTCGCTATGGAGCTGAGCAGCAGAACCTTCTTCAATATCTTACTCAAACGAAAAATGGGTGTTCCTCTATTGTAAAGTAATAATCAAGGTCATACTGCTGTTTTTTTTAAAGTTACGACTCGAGTTTTTCGACGACAAACAAAGATAAGAAGATTAATGTCAACTTCATGGTCTTATGTTTTGCGTTCCTATAAGAAAATAAAAGAGAGTATCTAATGTTCGTCAATTGATTCAAGTCAACGACAGGATGAGGTAAGGTTCACATAGATGAACCGCGTAAACTTTTAGCTTTACCAGTGGTCGGATATAGGGAGTGGTTCCGATGCAATAATATGTAATGCTCCAATTGTGGGTACACACTTCCCTTTGAATATGAAAATCAGGTCCTCTTGCACTCCACAAAGAAACTTGGTCTGTTTACTGCACGGAGGAAAATGATGACCCAGTGGTTGCTGTAAAGACAGCAAAGGTTCTCTTTAACCCCTTGGCAAAAACTTGCCATGCAGCCTTTGATGGACTTGCTACTGTCCATGAGTGACCAACATAAACAAACAAAGGGTCCGAATAAAATGCAAGGGGTTAACTGGGGTCAATCATCCAGTTGTTCCTTTTCCTCTCCCTGTCTGCAAGCTCAGCCTCTGCATACACAATCCACCTCGCATATACGCGAATACATCACCTGGAAAAGAGATTTGAGACGTCCGTCCTTGAGAAATATTAACCTTCATAAGCAGTGACCGGCTTCCAGGACCATTACAAGCAGTGAACCCCTTCACAAAGTGACGAATAGCCGCGACTACTTCCGCGAAGAGAGCAGCATATGACTCCTCATATGTTTTGCCGTGGCTACACTAACGAACTAAAAAGCAATTTCTCTTACACTTACAAGGTGCATGTGTGGCTCTTTTGCATGCATCACCATAAAACGCTACTACTTCCCGGCACTGTACGGTGCTATTTGTTATTAAAGACTGAAGAAAAGCCGAGGGCTTAGGAATAGCTTAAGCAGGAGTATTTATTCGTGTATATAAAAACGTCGCGTCAACTCAGTGGCCAGTACCAATACAACATTTGATCCTACCTCAAGATCCAATACTCAAACCTCAAGATTCGATATTCCCATCAGTCACTGAGCTCTTAGAAATCCCTGAAAGCACCACCACCGCTATTAACTTTCGCATATCATCCAAACGAGCCATTGGTATAGAAATCACAAGCTCTCCATTTACGAAAATGCTGAAGATATACATTGTTGCTTTGTTCATGCTTACAACCGCTATGGCAGCTCCAGCTCTAGACAAGAGAACCTCCTGTCAAATCTGCTCTACCGAGGACATGGATGCCTGTTGTAGTGCATCATGTATTATCCAACATGGTGATATTCACGGAGGCCATTGTGATGAAAACAAGGTTTGCGTGTGTAATTAGCACACCAGAGAGCAGAATCCGGCCTGCAGCCCTATATTTTTTTCCTCTCCATCCCCATTCAATCGCTGCTCTCGTTTCAATACCACAATGCAGGATAACCGTCTAGTAAAAACAATGCTTTTCTCTAATAAACTATCCCTAAGACAAGCAGAAATTGAGAAAATAACTCCTTTACTATCTCGGCTACACTGTAGATGTAATTTGTGGGTGCACAGCTGCGAAATATTCTAACTGTCATTGCCTTGTTTCTGTTTGTTTGAAGTATTGCACGAGCTGACAAGATGTAGCAAACTACAAGGTCAATGTAATCAATTTCCAAACATGCATGACCAGATATAAATAGCCCATGAGTTGCAGCATTCGATGATAAATTGGCACCCAAATATTTACTTCCAAATCCTTTACTTAATTCATCACCTAGCATCAATAATGCCATCAAACCGCAAAGACCTTTTTCCTGTTCGTATCAAACTTGCTTTGGGAAAGCATCTCAACGTCAAGCTATTAAGAAATACACGATCTGCTTAGTAGGGAGACCATTTCATTGCCTAGTTTCTTAATATTCAATACAAAATATGTCTTTTTCGCAAGAAGAACTGGTAAGGTGACCAACGGGGCCGATACTGTAGTAATTGAACATGGCAAAGAACAACGTCCCGATCCTCGTCAAGGACACACACTCCTTGTAGTTTTCAAGGATAATGTCATCATGATTCCCCTATCGTGGACAACTAGAAGAAGGGGTACAACCTGATTTCCTTTGCTCAAGAAGGCTGAGCCAAATCTCATAGGATGCCACAAAGCCCAATTTTTTTCAGAACGTCAATTTGTCCTGCATGGTCCTGTCACCTCCCCGTACAAAATCTCATGCTGGTTGCTTTAATCAGAACGTGTGGCCCTTCATTGGATGTGTTCCTTCGGGAACACATCCAAATACAAAAGAAACAGGACCCTTTAGCTTGAAGAATAAAAAATAAGTTTGATAAGGTTTTTGTTATGCTACACTTGCTTTGCTTGCCAGTCTCTGGATACGCTCCATACTGTTTTGCAAAGTGAACTTTTCGCGTGTGCCAATGTTTACTTACGGAAGCTAACTTAGCAGAGTCAGGCTAATTTGCGGAGCTAAGCTAACTTGCTGAGTTAAGCTCCTTTTTATTTACGATTGATCCAACCCTTTCTTCCATTGCCACCATCTCCATGCTACTATCCTCTGCCCTAAGTTTTCTGAACACCTTCATCTGTTCGTGTAGCAATTGCTAAAATTTGTAGAATACATTAACTATAATATGGTGAAGCTGAACTACGTACCTCTGAAAAGGCAAGCAATTCAACTTCTCAAACTTAGAAGAAAAGTTGTCCTGGCGGCAACCTTATATTTTGCTCTTAGCGTCAGGTGGTGCAAACAGACGCGAGAGAGCATCCGGTAAAACATTGGCGATGCCAGGACGGTGTACCACACGGTAAGTATAATCACAGATGGTATCAAGCCAGTTTATCATCATTGGATTGGCAACTTCCTGGGTGTGTGCAGGTAAGTCAAAGCGCAATGATCAGTGTAGAGCGTGAATTTGTTACCCCAAAGAAATTTGTGAAACTTTTTGAGGGTGTAGACAACGGCAAGCAGTTCACGTTGTGTGACAGAATAGTTGCACTCTGATCGACTGAGGGAGCGTGCCATGAAACCGATGTAATGAATGCGGTTGTCAATGACTTGATAAGGGACAGCGCCAATACCGTCGTTGGATGCGTCTGTAGCGACCGAGAAGGGTTCATCCATGTTTGGATGGCTGAGAATAGGAGCTTTCTCCAAAACTGCTTGATACGATTGAATGTATCAGTGTGCTGTGATGTCCAGAGGTTTTCAAGGCTATCAGCATTAGGTAATTTGTCAAGTGGTGCCGTAAGAGTGGAAATGGTACGTATATGTAATCGGAAGTAATTTACACGTCCAAGAAACCTTTGAATGTCTTTGCCCGTTTTGGGGTTGTGGCCAAGTTTGGACGTTTGTAACCTTGCGTGGGTCAAGGCGAATACCATCTGCATCCACGCAGAAACCAAGTAAATAAACAGCACGTTGTGCGAAGTGACATTTCTCTGGATTGAGTATTAGATTGACATCAGTGAGACGTTGGATTGCATCTGCAACGTGTTGTGTGTGTTCCTCCAGTGTTTTGGAAAAGATGATGATATCGTCAACGAACGTAGTAATATAGTGAAGTCCGTGAAAGATGTAATTCATGACGCGTTGGAATTTGGAAGAGATGGATTTGAGTCCAAAAGGACAGCCGCGAAACATGTATTGTATGCCATCAACAGTGAAGGCAGTTTTGTGTTGGTGAGATTCATAAATTTGGAACCGATGAAAAGCATTTTTCAGGTCAAGTGTGGAAAACACTGTTTCGCCATGCATCTTCTAGAAGATGTCATTAATCAAAGGAAGTGGGAAACGATCATCTGGAAGCAGATTGTTGATGTGATGTGGGTCTAGGCAAGGTCGTCTGTTTGTCAGATTGCCATACGCGTCTTTTTTCGGTGCAAAAGTCAGAGGGCTATTCCATCTTGTATTCACCGGTGCACGGGTAATAATTCCGTCATCAAGCCACTTGTTCACTTGCTCTCGTAAAAGAGGCAGTAGTTTATGGGGAAGATCGTATTGTCTTCGATAAGCGGTTTGGTTAGGTGGGGTATCCAACCTGACAATAGACTCTGGAACTGTACAAAAAAAAGAGTTCGGTATTTTCAAATTTTCATCCAGTAAAGGTTGGATCGCATTCATTAAAAATTCGCGTTCATTGGGATTACCGACTGGTGAATTGGTTGGCTCAAGGTCATCTTGAGGTTCCTTAGTTTCCGGTGCTTTAGGTAAACCGGGTTGGTGCCAACAGACAGGTAAGCCAATGAAGTGAATACCAAGGCGAGTCATAAGATCAGTACCAATGCAAATGTTGGCGAGGGGATCATTTAGATCAAACACTTCGAAAGAGTGGTAGATAGCAATGTTATTGCAAACAATTTTAATGGCCGGAGTCTTTCCAACACGCGAAACAGATTTATCATGAGCTGCAAGTTTTATTGTCCCATATTGGGGTAAAATTTTCCAACCATTGTTTAAACAAAGGGAACGGGAAACAGTGCTGATCGTGGCACCTGAATCCAAAAGAGCTCGTACGTTTTGGTCCTGTAAAGTGATAGGCACATAGTAAGAACCAGTTTTTTGGAATAAATAATCCTGAGATTTGTGTAACTTACACATGTTGCACGACTCGGCGATCGCCTTGTCGATCTCTTCTGCCATCATATCGGTGTCTTCGTCGATGTCCTCCTGTTGCTGATTGGTTTCTTCTGAGGACGTTTCTTGGACCCGTGTAGAACGGATCGCCAAAGTATTGGTGGTGGTGTTGGAATCACCGTTACACTTGTGGCGACGGGACCACACAGATCCACAACCCTTGTAACACAGAGCGGGATTCGTCGTGGATAATGGGGAGCGGGAAGACGCGTTCACGCCTGACTTGTTGGGCCCAGAACCAGAAGGAGATGATTAGGGTGCTTTGTCAACACGTTGACCCGATTGGATTGTTCTCAGAGTATCTGCCAAAACTCTACACTCGTTTGTAGAGTGTGTACCTTTGCCCTGAACACGGCAGTGCTGCTCCTTACGCTGAAAAGCGCGTTGATTGGAGAAAAAGGGTCGTTGTACCTTTTATTCTGAAGATCTTGTGCGTTCACCAAGGGACTTCTGTTGGATCACCTGAGGATACAGAGCTCTAGCCATGGAGGAAGCTTGATCAATTATGCATCTTTGACTGACAGGAAGGTTGACCTGGGCAAGATGGACTTGACGAGAGATTTCCGGTAGCAATGAGTTAATGTATAAGATTGCTGTAACACGATCATCATCAACACCAGCTTCGCGTCGTACACGATGGAACCGATCGGTATATTTTTCTACAGATTCCCTTCTTGACATCTTCATGCTGATGAGTTCCTGGGTGAAGTTTGCTTGTCTTTCTGAATCATTAATGCTGTATTTCTGCAACAAAGCATTACGAGCATATGACTATGGAAGATGAGGCATTTTTCTCAAGTGTGCACCAAACCAGGAGATTTGTTCTGGTGAAGGAGTCCTGGGCAACAACCGGTGCCAGCATTCGTCAATTTCTTGTCCGTAAGAGATAACGATATCCTCAAACTTATCCAGGCATTCTTGGATGGAAGTGAAAAATGGTCTTGGCTTGATCCACTACATTTCCAGTCCATCGGAGGAGAGGGAGTTCCTTGGGCACCACATATGGGGCTCAGTATATAACCTAGTAGGTCTTGTTTTTAAAGCTGGCCAAATTCTTCTTAGTTCGCAAAAGCATGTCTAAGTTATGATTTCTCTGTTTATAGGCTTTTCTGGCGGCTTCTTTTTCTTCCATAGTAGTAAGAGATGTAATCTCTTCACCAAGCTCAGCGAGTTGTAGGGAGACCTCATTGATTGAAGCTTCAGTGCGCTGTTCACTGGATCCTTGCATGTAGAGTTTATCTTCCATTGCAGTCTCTATGGGGCGCACAACATCCATTTCAGAGTATACGGAAATGGGGAAAGAGAGAGGGCTGCTTGACAATTCTTGTGACATTGATGAGTTAAGAACAAAAGAGTATTCGCTTAAAAAAATGACGTATAAAACGAAAATAACAGGACGCTCAGAATAAGCGAGACTGCAAAAAGATGTTCTTTATTTCATAAGTGATTGCTCTCTTTAAATAACTTCAGAAACGCGTGCAGGTAAAAGTGGGTTGGGGTAGTTACTAATATCTTTTGTAAAATCCATACGATCGGTAATAACACGTTAATCTTCTGTCTTTTGATATTCTGTGTCCGCAAGGCTCCCAGCAACAGATGAATAGAATATGAAGATGTTAGTGTACCCCGATCCATACAGTCGTTATAGCTGATATGTTCCACTGAGAGTCTAGACCTGATGCTTTATCCACCGAATATAGTGATGTAATCAAGTCGGATACGACAGTTTGCCCACCACTGAATGTAGCGAATTTTTCAACTATAAATCGACGTCCTGAACAATCCCTATCTCCTCATCCTTCTATCTCTTTTTGTTGTAATTTTTATACTATGTAAGTCTCCTTTGACTCACTTTGCTGCTCAATTCGAGAATCAAACGATTCTTTGAATCAGTTCAACTAACTTGGCTCCATTTCCTTGTTCAGGGCAAGCAGGCCCGTATCTCCCACCTCGGACACGACTTCTGTCTACAACATCCTTATCCTCGGACCTACGCAGTCTGGCAAGAGCACTTTCATCGAAAATTTACGAAAATATGTTGATCCTGATTACGTTCCTAACCGGATGGGCACAGGCAACCACTCTCATACGACACAAGTCACGTCAATGCCTCTGACAACCACACTACCTTTGTATGGCCTTTTCGATGAGAATAACAATCCAATCGATCTGCCAAGCATCACGAGCCCGGCTGTCTATTACGGGCATGTCGGTAATGACGAAAACCGTTCGACTCGGCCCATCACTGAGGACGGTTCGAGACAGTACCAGTTTCAAATCTTTGACACCCCCGGACTCAATGATACCCAAGGAAACGATGTACTCAACGTCGCCAAGATCTTCTCAGCTCTCCATAACAGCGGTGTCACGCATTTCAACTTGGTCATCATTACAGACTCTCACTGGGTCCCTCTGTACGTCTCACAAGAACAAGCCTTCAAGACCTACTTCGAACTTTTTGATGATCTAAAGAGCCGTATCATAGTCCTACACACCCATGTCGATGAGATTAAGAGGTTCCCTGGCATGGACAAAAACTTTGACAAGAAGCTTGACGAGAGATCCGACTTTTTCAAGGAAATCACCGGCAAGCAAGTGCCTACTATGAGAATTGACTGTGACCCGACCAAAACGGCAGCTATCCAAGTGGCATTGAGAATGAATGCAATTCGAAACGTTCTCAAAATGGCCACTGTCCAACAGCCCCTTGTCTTGAGCAAAACGTCTGTGTCCAAGCTTCAAAGCATGAATGCTGCAGGAAAAATTGTCCACGAGAAATACCAGGCCAAGTGGGATTCCGCCTCCAAGGCTTCCACGGCATTAGGTAAGCTTGAAAACCTTGCCATCAAGGTTGCTGTTATGTTAGAGGAGGTCAAAGAGCTGGAGAAGAAGATCGCACAGCATGACACTGACGATGAGATACAGCTGGACCAGGTCCGATATGAAGGACATGTGGGAACGCTGGGTGGCATCGGAAGTGCCATTGAAACGAACTTCTTCTCCATCCCTCCAGGCGTGGGGGGCATTCTAGGTAAACTTGGGGACAGATTTGATAGCGCTTTTGGGCTCATCGAGGAGCGTACCCTGGCATTTCCTAAACAAGCTTACACACTCTCTTGTGTTCACAAGGATGTTGAGTTGGTCACCATCATCGCTGAAGAAGGGGGCGCAGATGCAAAGTACTGGAAGGCGAGATTCAAGAGAGAATACACCCGGGAGGCGCATTTTCACGCCACTTTCTGTACGACCAAGCGCATCCGCCACCAAGAAGAAATCACAATTTGGCAGGCAAAAGTTAACACCCAAAAGGACAAAATCTCAGGGTACCAAAGGGAACTCGGTACATTGCAACATGCGTCTGGTACTAAAGACGCGAGTGATCCAGGCTACGCTGCAGGTGCTCGAAAGGCTGAATTGATCGTTCAGATGAGCAAATACCAGAAGATATTGAATTACATCAAGTCAAAAACTCTCCCTTTGCAAGACTTCTTGGAGCTCGCCAATTCTAACAGTATCAGAGGAGCCAATGCTGTTGACGATGCCGATGCGTTTGAGAAATTTTTGACGAGAAAATTTAATGTTGTTTGAGCTCGACAACTGAGCCGAGTATGTTAGTCTGAATAATATTTATATGTAGCTTTTTCTCATGTTATCTTTTGACCTTCTGTTCCTATATTTTGTAACTTGCGAATAAGATCTAAATAATAGAGATCTCAGAGTACGTTCTTTGCGATATTTCTATGAGATCGTTTTATAATGTGTTCCTCCATTTCGCCCAAAGAATTTCGCCCTAAAAATCGCTTTCGCATATACTGTTCGCCAGATAATTGCACTATTGAGTTAAGGCGTATAAGGGCTTGTGGCTGGCTTGTGGCAGCCAAGCGTTCATAGCGACGTTGTTTTTTGATACTTCGATGTCGGCTCTTCCTATCATACCGAAGCGGAATTCGGTAAGCGTTGGATTGTTCGCCCACTAATAGGGAATGTCACTGACGTTAGTTGCCAGTCCTTGATAGCTTGCTTTTGTTTTTTAACTTGGGCAATGGACAAGATTAAGCAAGTAGATGCCTTATCTGCTTTTGAGGTACCCAAGGATTGACGCCTGCCTCTTCAAGATCCAGTTTAGACTCCAAGCTTTTCTGTTCCTCTAGCAGATCCTATGATACTAAAATCAGTAACAGATTGCAGTTCACTTCGTGCTTACATAGAGACACGCTAGGAGTTCGGATACTTTTATCCAGTCTTGGCGTGTTGAAAAGGTCGCGTACCGTCGCCTACTGGCAGACCATTTGGCCTAACCTTCCACCATTCTTCTCCACCTCGATCAGTTCTGCCATGCACCAGGCACATTGCTATTCAATTCTCTTGCGGAGCGGACTCCTGCCAACGATTTCCTCTTCTGGATATTGTCCCCATCCACCCTCCCATAGAAGAAACATGCTATGTTAACAATGTATAAACGACTTGGTTATGCTTAACCACATTATCGTAAACGAATGGAATGTCGATATAGTCGTCATTGCTTGTGGTAGGACGATGGTGGATACCAAGAATTGTGCATTAATAAAATATGACATCTTCATTTTAGGGCGTTTTACTTTGTTCGAGCAGAATAAACGCATTAACCGGGTCAATTTCACACTGTCCGATTCACCGAAATCTATGAAAGAAGGAGGGGACGACGTTAATAGTCGGGGAAAATCGCTGGTGACGCGCACGGATCCATGCGAGTTAAGTGCCCGTGACATAGTCAAGATGCTTTTGGAGCGACCCACGGAATGGGATCCCGACCTGCGATGTGGAGGCTATTCGCACATGGGCACATGATCCAGAAACCAAAAAATATCGAATCATATAACAATAAAAAAGTCATTCTGGCTGGGCGGTTGGGGCAATAGATTTATGTCTTATAACTCTTATCCTTTTGACGACTGTATAACTAATATCTACACAAGTTGTACAATACCAGTGTACAGCTACTGTATGATATACAACTTTGAATATTGGCTTTTTTTCTAAGCGTAAAGACAATGCATGGGAAAAAAAAATTTTGAATGGTGCGGGGAAAGATGTACACAAATAGGGTCTGTGTGCGAATATTGCTGGACCCGTGTAAATCTTAAAATCGACCCTGAGTAAGATCATGGCATCCAAAATAGGCAATTGTCATTGGTTCGAGCTTTCACATGTGTTTTCGTCTTTTTATCTTTTTCCCTTTCCGGCAGTACGGGTAAAAAAGTGGAATGACGTCTTAGGTTGAGTCAATGACGCCTTTTCTTTTACTTGTTTCATCCCATGGATAGCCGCAGTTGATGTAGGTAGAATTTTGTATTAACGTGAAAGAGCTTACATAGAACAGTGTCTTATAATTAATCTGAATTGACAATCATAAAGGACACAATGAAATGCGTATCCATACTAGCCTGAAAAGAAACACACATGGTCTGATTCAGGCTCCAAAGCTCATGTGATCTCTACCATTGATGAATTGCCTTTTACCGTTTTACTGATGGCTTGCGGCATTACCATTCTTAATCTGGTTTCAAGTGTGAATAAACCAACAAGCGTGTATAGGGTCAGTTTATAGAGTGAGATTGCTTATTCCACGAGAATAAAAAGACAAAGGCGTTTCATTTGTATGTGGGTACCAGTGATTAACCATTTTGCTACCGTAAAGTTGGCAAAGACGTGGGCAAACTTGCCCGGCACATAGTACATGTATCAGAACGATACCTCATGGGAAAAGCATCCGAACACTGGAAGAAAGGCGGTTTGGAACAGACAGGTGTTACTGCGTCAAAGGTAGGGAGGTAAGGGGAAACTGTCAAAGTAGACGTGTTCGCCATAAGACCATACGAAGAGAAGTTGCATGAATAGATTCGGTGGATACTTGTATGACGATTAGCTTAATAAAAAGAACAGTTTAGTTAGACCCACTAAGTACAATGCACCGCACTTTGATGATTAGAATAATTAAAAACAAAAAACTAAAAAGGGGAATGCTAAAAGCGAGTGACTGTACAAATTATCAAGTTAAAAATGATTTTTTGTCCATTTGCATCCTGCTTTTCATTATTCTTTCTCTTAACATGCTCTCTGATCTTATCGGCTATCAGCTTCGCGTTCTTTTTGTTAGATTAAATCCTGATTTACAAAGTGATCAATTGGGTCACTATTACAGTGGACCAAGAAACCATTTCTGGTGGTGTCTGAATAGAAGTGGTATGGAAAAAAAAAAGGAAAACAGTAGAAAGAGAAAAAGTGACAAATGATGGGAAAAAGTGGCCTGTAAGCTGTTGAAATGCACTGATTGATTGGCGTAAAACGGTTTAGAATTGGTCGACCGCCATTTAAGACCGCAAGAGGATGAAATCTTGCCACAAGAATTTGGCATTGGCTTGACCAACCTTTGTGGTCGCCCAGCACATCGGGCAGAACAATTGTCACGTCAAGAAAAAGATGCCGGTGTTGCCGCTTTACGGCACAAGACTGAAGCTTTCCGCCCAAGATGGGTATGCTTTCTTAATCGTCAATCATACCAATTCTTTACAGACCGGTCCCGAGTGCAGTTCGGTCTGTAGCAAGAAGTCGGTTGGCGTGGAGGGCAAGGGGCAAGTCAAGTCTTTGTCATGCCGAGTACCAGTGCGCGAGGGGCTGCATACCAGAGGGAGGACAAGCTGAGGTAATCAAACAGAATTATATTATTTATTAAATGTTCACAGAACACAACAATGTAGGTTTTTTACGCAGTTGGCAGAGTTGTTAGAAAATGCGGTGATATAGAAAACAGAAATCATTAAAACTACAAGTCGTGATTTGAAAAAATGGCCCGCCATGGCTTGCTAACAGGTCTTCGTCTGCGTTTCCATGGAGCACGGTAGCGACCTATTACTGACCAACAGCTACAGGTAGCAGAGTGAATGCAATGATGTGTAGGTGCAGTGCTATTTTATTGCCAGGAGGGTCATCATGGCGAATGTGCTGATTCTGCTGTTGCTCATCTTCTTCATCATTGTCAGGATCGGTCTCAACATCAGCGTCATCTCCATCAACATGTTCATCTTCTGAATCGGAATCAACTTTATCTTCATCCACAAAGTCATCTTCAGCAGTGAACTGCGGGCACGGTGTGTTGTGAACACGGCGGTATTGAGCGTAGTACTGCAGGCAAGTTAAGTTTTCAAAATGATCACCTCTTGGCCCTCCACAGTAATATTCAATCTTCGTTCGCAATGTAATACGTCTTCCTAGTACCTGGGGGTCTCGGATATTTGCACGAATCATACGACGCTCATTTGCAGGATCTAGGGCTCGGTTTGACCTGGCCCAGTTATGATCCACCCGGTTAAGGCCCGCCCATTTCAAGCCCTAGCCTTGGCTAATCCCCTTCTTCAGCAAAAACTCAAAAATTAGAGTAAAGCCACAAAAAACTTGGAAATAGGATCCTTGACATTCCAATCTAAACCTTGCGTAAACATGATTTACTATACCATCTTTTGACACCGTTTGTTTGTTTTAGTATACAATGTCGTTGTATATGATACTAAGTACCGCGACTACAATGAGGTTTTTGCAATTGCACAAAAAACTAAGAGGTAAAAAAGAGTAAAGTATGAAGTTCGAAAAGAAAAGAATAACTCAATAAAAACTTTGCTGACACTTTAAATTTCCCCACGCATCTAACAATGACCACATTGTGAAACATTGTACATTTGATGCTTCTGACATGTCATGACGTTATATATATATCCGTTATGACTGAGCTACCTCCACATTGTAATTTAGTTTTCTTTTGTCTTTGCCCAGATTCAAATAAAGCATCAACATATAAAAACAGGATGATGTCAATAGCATTCTATTACTTAGTGATTTTCATACAGTTTTTGATTTATTTAATACAATTACATGTCAATTCTACCATAAACCAGATACTTAAATGTTTTGTATATGTTGCTCAAACTGTTCTAACCATTGCAAACAAAGTGCGTTGTATGGAATGTTGACATCTTGTAAACTGTTAGCATCGTCAGGTAGCACCAGATATAAGTTTTCCGATCTTCTTACGCGTGACAATACAACGTATAACATTCCAGGAGCGAAAAAGTTAGAGAAAAGCAAAGTAATTGATGATAAAGTCAACTTTGCACCTTGTGAATGGTAAGCGCCCATCCGAGCGCAACAGGATACTGCGTTCTTGAGTATGCTGTATAAGGTACCTCTCGGGTTATAGGGGTATAATGAACCACTCTTCAGGAGTATTTTGGGCGATCATATGCAAAACCTCTTTCACTAATACCCAATAGCTGACATAGGCGACCATTGACTCAGACAGCGGTTACGTCAAAGTTCTGCAGTAACATCAAAGATGTGGAATCTGAGGGAAATTTAGAATAAAAAAATGGATAATAAGAATAAATCCTTGAGACTCGAGAAAAGAGTTTTTTTTTATTAAGTTAGATTCCAAGTCTTATTTATACTGTGAGTGGTTATTAGATCGTAGTTTCTTTGATATAGATGATGAACCAATCGGTAAACATATTCATGACAAGGAAAAGTTTTTCATCGGGATAGCCAATGGTAGATTTTCATTTACTCATGGTAAAGAGGTTGTCTCTGAGTTCCTGAGTCTGGACTGTGTATTTATTCAACAGGTTTCAGACTGTTATTGTGTCAGATTTTTCAGGTTCAAGAAGGTCTTTTTTACGATCTCCGCTTTATTCTTCTTTTTGTTACTGCTTTAGGTAATGTGAAGACGTTTATTGATCTGTGTGTATGTTGAAATACGACAAAAGGAGCACCGACTTTTACACAGAGTTCCTAAAATACATTGTATAAATCAAGTCAACGTACAAAATAAAGACCTTTATGTACGTGCAAGGCAAGTCTTCAAATTAAAATAATAGGGTTTCTACAATAAATAGCTGCATAGTCCGTTCTTGCTTATACATACGATGTGTCCGTTGGGCAATCACACCTGGGCGGAAAGGAACGTCGTCTAGAGCATGGGCCCAGTGGGCGCGCCAAAGGCTGTGTAGGCATACGGACAGAAGAGAGAAAAGGAAAAGTTCAGGAAGACTTGAAGGAGTGACAGTGGGCGGCGATAAAATGAGGATGCTCTCCTCGCAGAGGTACTCGCACGGTCTTTTTTATAAGGATGTGACAACTTTTACTTTTGCAGCCAACCAAAGCTGTCCAATGTAGCCAAATAACACATTTGGCACTTGACCCCATGGTAGTTGTGAACGCATTGCATGGTCTAGCTTGTCCAACATTTGTGCTGATATCATTGAACATTCATCAATCATCATAATGAATTGCCTATTCTCCTTCAAAAACTCATCTAGACGTTGATGATTCACTACCTCTTCATGATTCTCCATCCCGAAAAAGCTATGCACTGTCATGCCATCGATACTATATGCAGCTACACCAGTCAGAGCCAATTGAACGATCTAACTCACACATTGGTTCAACCATACTTTATCTTATAAGATTAATACTTGTCATTTACAGTGTATCCCGAAATAAAAGTACTCCTTCCAAAGCTTTCAATACGAATGGCTTTCCGGTCCCAGCACTTCCATGAATTAAAACATGATATCGGTCATCTAACAATTCCACAGTATTTAAAATCACTATATACTGCGATGGTGTAACCTGCTGCAATCGGTTTGTCAAAGACTGTCTCAGAAGATGTCATCAGGTCTATCGGGATTCATAGGTTCCCTTCTCCTGATTCTTCTTCGTTCGTTGTTGGGAAGGTTTGTATTGATGTACAACACTTCTATAGACGATTGCTGTTTATGCCAGCCGCACATGTCATATACTGCTTCAATAACCCCAAGTTGCCGTCCACGAAAATGGGCCTGGATATTGTTGTCATTAGATTCGGAGTTCGATATTTTGAACGTTGCCCCTGTGTTATAACTTAGTCAGATATTGACACAGATATGACAACGCTCGATGACCTTCATAATATTGAATGTCCATGTTGCATTCGGTCATTGCAAGCAGATATGGGTTACATGGGTCTATAAATGCGCTCTGATCATTATTATGGTAGTTAAAGCGCCCATGCTCCTCTGCATGTGTACTGTCACAGGCTGCAAAAGGAAACCCAAAGCGACATTTTTCTTGGTTGTCTCGCTTACAGTAGTTATTACATCGATGCAGTTGATGGCGAACGACCAGTTCTCGCAAAGATGAAGTAACAGGCAGAATATTTGCAACAATAATATTCGCTTCTACAAGTTGCTGTATTGTTTTTTCCGTCCACAAAACAGGATGGATATGGGGGGATTCACGGGCTTGTAATTCCATGACTCAGAAAAATTGGCGTATGCCTCCAATCTTTCTGGCCCAGGTCTTCCTTGACAACATGAGCAAAGAAGTGTGTCCATTTCTCCTTGAAATACAAGGCAAATACTAGTAGATCATCCCATGGTTGATCGCTGTTAACAGCTTGAAGCATATCTGGTGCAAAATCATTGAAGGTGAACGTTAAAAACAGCTGTGGTCTATCAAAGTGCCTGGACATGGCCATTGTGTCCAAGAAAGCCTTTTTTTATACGCGTAACTGGACCGGATAATTTGAGTTAATACGAGAGGAACACTCAATTCGGATATTTGGTATTTGAGCCTACCTGAGCAGGTGATGGCCCGAAGCTATCATCTGTTGGACTATGGCTGAACGCCTCCAAGTCAGAATCCGTGCTAGAACGCGACGATTACCGCCTTTTCCGATGTTAAGTTGAATACGAATAGAGCTTCGGCTCCTGAGTCATACAAGTCAGGATCGCATGAGTGGCGGAAAGGCTGGTTGTGTCCCTGTGCATGTTAATTTCAAATATTGGAAGAGATAAATCCACTGCAGACGATTTTTTTGAACGTGCTATTGTAATCGTGCGAGTAGTCTTGTTACTAGGATACAATAAGATTAAGGCATCTGTTCTATAGATTTCCTCTCGTAAGAACATACTTTTCTTTGATACTTTGCCGCAGCTAAGTGGTAGAGTTAACTATTGCCTATGAACTTTGGAATTCTAGTTGAATGAGTTAAGCTACATTACGCTTCTTGAATGCTACCAATTGCAGCACCAATTGCTCATACATAGTATACAAACTGTTAAATTGTGTTGGTTTCTCATACCCTTTGCTCTATCCTCAACCCCCCTCAATTCCCCGTCTTCTCCCGCGCTTTATACTCTTTCGTTCCTTAATCCTCCTCCACGTAGATTCTCGACATCGTTGTTTAAAATGACTCGAGTATCACATATAATTTAGCGACAAATAGTAATTTTCGAGGACTGCTTTTGGTTGGAGCACTCACAGCTTGAATTGTCCCACAATGTTAATGTAGCATTTTCCCAAAAGCAGAGTATACTTCCTTTCAAATATTTTTTTCAGATTAGGATACCTTATGATAATTGCTACTGTCATGGTTCTCAGGTGGCGGGATTCTTTTATTTAGTTATGTTTAGCAACTAACTAGCCTGTAACCTTTTTCCTGCATTTTGGATTCTGAGTCCGTGAAAGCAAGAATATAAACTTAGTTCTTAAGAACTAGCCTCTGATATTTCTAACCAAGTCAAAATCAACTTCGACATGATTGGCGTCCTTCTTCTTGGCAATCGCATCAACTTTGAGGGGATCAACAGCGTAGATACAGTTTCCACAATGAGAGCAGCATTTTCCGCCACCACCACAATCTGCATGAGACTGGCATTGAGCAGCAACGGTAGAAACGACCAGAAGGAGTGCAAAGGCGGAATAGATAAACTTCATCTTGATAAAGGCAAGGGTACTGACAATAGACAGTTTTATAAAGCGTACAAGCCAGAATATCAATAATGAGTGGTGGCCAGGTTGTTAAGCAGAACGATTAGCAACGGAACTATTGATGTTTTACGAGACGACTACAAAACTGGAAAAGATGCAAATAGACTTACATTGATACTGTCCGATGGATGGCTGGATGAGATCTGGATTGGTGATTTAATGAAGTCGAGAATGAAGGTATTTATATTTCCAAAAGAGTTGACCGATGAGGTAAAACTCTCATAGGATGTACGTGTTGATTGTGAAGCCAAGGCTCAGACTTTCAGAAGCATAGCAGTTTGTACTACAATTGCAGAGCCGATATTTTCAATGTATCTTATACCTTTTGTACCACACAGGACTCTGAGAAGGCGAAAGAAAGCCCTGTTATTCATGGGAACCGACATCAAATAGGCAACCAACACAATTTCATGTTCTAGCTGCTGTGTCTGTTTATTAATGCTGTATTCCTTGCCAAAGCCAACGAGCTGAGAATACGGCAAAAGGTACGAGCCGAGTCGAGTTGAGTCTGTGTTCATCGCTGCCCACATAGAGACAATAGCTTACATTATCGGATTCACATACATGATAAGGGTAGATATGTATCAACATACTCATATGTAACCGCCTTTCTTAGGTAGATGGGCATGCAGGCTATCACAATGTGACACTGAATACAACTCACAAAACGTGAAGGATAAATCAAAAGTCTTACTTTTTTTGTAGAATGAGCTTATTGCGTGACCTAAGGGTATGATCACGGTAAAGTACAACAACTCCATCAGAAGGAGTCGAACCGGTATCGGTCATAAGCAATCAATTTTTTGTTAAACGATGCTTCACTTAAGCTACTGTCATGGTCGACGATCCAAACGGCTAATCAAAAGCAAGCCAAACTCGTCCGCAAGAAAGACCAAGTCGCCAGCGACTCAACTCACATGACCGCCTGTCTACTCTCCACTCATTGACCGCAGTAGTATCCATATCAGAATAATCAGCTAGTCTATCGATATCATTCCACCTGGCGCAGCGACTTCAGAAAACTATATAAACCCATCATTTAACTCGAATGAAAAAAGACAAGTTCTTCTTGGGATCTATTTTATTACTATATCTTATACACACCTATCCTGGAAGCTTTAACCACCGACCTATGCAGGCGAAGGTTGAGAATCCCTTCACGTGATCTTGCGGATTGATTGGTGACTTCTTGGTCGGTGCATTCCTTCGGCGTACCAAGGTACACAACACGCGTGTATCACACAGCTGTGTTCACAGACGTCTGTGCTCAAGGTGACGGGGGCGCAACGAAACACTGCAATGGTGGATAAACTATGTACCTGAAGAACACTTGGCATAAACGCACAAACTCAAATCGATCAACCTTGTTTCCCTATTACTGCGACCGCGTACTCTCTTCTTTGTCGTTCTCATCCACATTCCTTTACCCGATTGTTACAAGCTTTCTGTTTGATTTTTTATTTTCTCCTTTTGCATCTTTCCATTGTTGTGTACTTTACTTCGATAATTGAAACCTTTCCTTGATACATTTTTGTACATTTGGCACCTATAACGCTTAACCCCCAAAAATATTATCTTTCGAACGTCCTTATTTCTTTTTTCTTCCTTTGTTTTCGAAACATCTTTAGCCCACAGTTAAGCACTGCACATGACACCGACCAAAAGTCATAGTGCCACATTTAGGCTGGTGATAAGCGGTGTGACTGAGCCAAAATTGTTGCAAGATACCCTCTCAGTATCAATAATAACCATCTTCACGCTCCGTTAGGAAACAAAAACATTACACGGCATTACCCTGTGACATATAATTGCCAAAATCGACAAATAACCAATCTACTACCTGAATGAACACGCTCACAAAAACTATGTTACTGAGTTCTTAATACACAAAACTTGTGTTACAAGGCCGCATAAATTCAAAGAAGAAAGGGGCGGCTAACTGTATTTTGTGTGAGAGTTGCATGGGAAGGATTTGGTATCAACTTATCTTAAATAGTCGAAACCTCTCTTTGCCTTCCTTTCCTCTACCACCATACCAGCTAATCCTTCAATACGTATTTTAACTTCTCGATCTTATTTTCGATCATGGCTGAGGAAATACCAGAAGAAAAAAGAAAAGCTTTTAACAAGGCCTATTTCGAAATCCTCTATACCCCTTTTGACGAAAAGTATGAAGAGAACTGGGAGGAAGAAACATTCTGGAAAGCCGTCGAAGTCTTTAAAATCAAAATCAAGGAGATTGGAATCGAGAATCCATTCGACATTCTCAGTAAACATAACATTGCATCTTATGAGGATATCCGTGATAAACGCAAGGCTGGCCCCCCAGTTTGCACCAGACGTAACTGGAAGAGCCCACTCGTTGGTGAAAAGCTTGATGTCCTCGATCTCGTTGAAAAACTACACCACGTGTCAGGAAACAAATATGAAGGCAACGAGGACATTGTTGTTCTTGACTATTGGGCAACATGGTAATGATTAGCAACGTTCAGGCTATTTTCCATATGGATGACTGATACTGTTGGTTTCTAACGCATTATTTGCAATCTTGTAACTTTGTAGGTGTGGACCATGTCTTGAGCTTGCAAACGAGCTCTCCAACCTTGCGGATAAGCATACAGGACGCCTTGCTGTCATTGGTATAAACAACGATGGACCCATCAAGCAGCACAATCTTGAAAAAGCCAGAGTTTTTATTGAAGGACATAAAGAAAAAATCCGCTATATGTCATACGTCGATAATACCGAAAACTTCGCTAGAACATGTAAGCTTTCGCGAATGTAAACTACATATATATCGCACGAAAGATTAACATCCCATAATGATTTTGAAAAATAGCATTGTTCGAGAGATCTGAGTATACTTTTTTACCCTGTCTATTTATAATTGTGGGTGGCAAAATCAAGTACGTCGGAGACAGAGACTTTTTTAATGCTCATTTGGAAGAAGCTTTGAAGACATCATATCGTGAGGAATAAAATTAAAAAGGAACGTCAAGGGAGATCCTGAGGTTCTTTAATTATATTAGAAAACCATATGTAGCGGTTTCAACAATTAAAATGTCCTGTAAGCTTCAGAGTTGCATTGACATTAAAATATCGTATGAAGGGAACCGTTCATTCGGTACTTGCTATTTTGTCCTACCTAAGCAGGTAATGCCGCAAAGCTACCATCTGCTGGATAATGGCTGAACGCCTCTAAGCCAGAATCCATGCTGGAAGCGATGCTACTTGTGCGCTTTTTGTACGAGAAGGTACAAATAGGTCTTTTGGCCGAAAACCATAATTTGGGCTTGTAGCGGTATCGCGGAAAGGCGGTGCAGTTACAGTCTTGATGACAATGTAATACAGAAGCGTAATGAATCGCATACAGACGACATGAAATGGACGGGGTATTGTACGTGTTAGAGCAGCCTGTGTTGCTGCGATGCACTGAGATTAAGCCCTTGTCACTGAATTTGTTCCTTTTGGGAACACATTCAATAGATAAGAAGAGAAAAAAAGAGTGGAGAGCTTTTTTTGAACAAATAAATAAAAAAAAACTTGTTAACGCTTGTCATTGTTTTAGTTGCCAGTCTCTATATACTGCTGTCTCTCTTTGTTTTTTTCGCAAAGTCATTTTCGTTATTCTTTTTTCTCTTCTGCTGGTTGCCAGTCTCTATAGCTGTGTCTCTCTTGTTTTTTTTCGCAAAGTCATTTTCGTTATTCTTTTTTCTCTTCTGATGGTTGCCAGTCTCTATAGCTCTTGTTTTTTTTCGCAAAGTCATTTTCGTTATCTCTTCTGCTGGTTGCCAGTCTACTTTAATTGATCAATATAAGTGAGTTAAGCTAACCATTTCCTTAAGGCCCAATTTCCTTTTCCCAAGTGTCTATGGGTTGGATGAAACATGTCGGATTACTTATGCTTTTTTTT